>JASAUF010000672.1:7800000-8047500 GCA_030180095.1 Magnolia changhungtana | reverse complement strand
ATTGTTATCGTGGATGGGTCCAACCTGATGAGTGACTGGTGTTGGAATAATTGGTTGAAATCAAATGAACCACGTAAATGGAAAAATAAAATTAAAATTATTAAGGTAGAAAATTTAAACAGTTGGGTTGAGGCGCGACGAAGTTGCTCAGTTTGAAATTAAATTTGCTTTTTTTTCCTTCGACAATGTCTTAAGCATGATATAATTTTAAGAGTAATTGACTTCTAATAAGATATAACCACTATGACTCGGTATTAACGGTGCATTCATTATATGCATGTTCGACTCACTTGCAGTTTAATTCCAAAAGTGCTGAGTTGACTCAATGGCCAACTCACTAACCAAAATTCTTTAAAGAGAACAACAATGGAAAGCTTTTTTTTTTTTTTTTTTTTTTAAAGAAGAAAAAGGATTTTCATAGTTGTTTTAAAACAAATATAGGTGGTCTTTAAATACACACTAAAATTATTTGGTTGGATATGTTTTAAATCCGTTAGATGCGACCAACTGACTGGGAGTATTTCTGTTTAAAAAAATGAAAGCTTGCAAGCATGAGTATCCTTTTACATAAAATAAAAGTTTATCGAGTACGCACACTGGTACTTGCACCCACATGTGGGCGTGCGGTCTACGGCATAGATTAGAGATAATGGCATAGTGACGCAGGGAAGGACGTGAGTTCGAACACCGTCTTCTTCAAAGGGATAACTATTCCGAATCCACGGAACTTCTCTAGACTCCTCGCGGAGACTTCTTGAATCCACAAGGAAAAGAACAAGAAAATAGAAAATAAATTCTATAAAATTCGAAATTGATTGATGAATAAAATTAACGAGTTCACAACCCTTTAAAAGGGGATACTAAGCATTGGAAGAAATTTTAGAACCAAACTAGAACTAAAACTCCTAGAATTCACTTTACTATTTATAGACGGCTGTGATGTCTACTAGTGCGTAAGGTTTTCGGCTAAAAATAATAAGTGTCCTATTTGACTTCCCCACACTGCTCTCCTAATTATTCTAAGCACTATTCATGTTGGGCGCAACTCGTAAAGCCCAACAGATGAAGAGTTATAATCAAACTAATACTTAATATTTATAGTAAAAACGGGATTAAAGCTGGGAAACGGCCGTCGATCTGATGGCATTTTGCAAATCTGGCTTCTGTAACCTAGCAAAGCAGGGTTGGGTGGCTAAAGTAGCTCGTCCTACCCTAAAATCATATATTTTACATCCGATAACTCATTCCGATTTGTGAGATACGTCCGTTTTAAGTTCTGACTGTCCGGATTATCTCTGTCTCCGATTGGGCCTTTTTTGGTCCATCTTGGCTATGAAATTATCCGCGACCTGCTCTACATCAGTCTCCTCCACTTCAAAAGAACTCGTCCAGCTTCGTTTCATGATTGTAACGTCTCGAAAAAATCCTTACAAAGACCCGAGTACCACCTCAAGCAGAAATCACTCAAGACCAAATCCTTTAGAAATTAGACGAAATTAACTCAGTGTTAAACTGGATAGCTAGGAAATTTGCTTGAACCACTTTAAATACGAACTGCAAGACCCAAAACTTGTAAAATCATCGATGCTACATTACCCTATAATCTAGGATCAATCTCATTACCCAGTTGCTCTCGGGAGCATCATGAAACTCCGTATCAGAGCTAGACCGCACGTCGAAAGTCCGATTACCGCAAAACTAAACGATTATGACCTCCTTGTTGGGCTTGACAACCATCTCAGAAATCAAGTCCTGACTGTGTCCAGAAATGTACAACTTGAGCCCGGAGCGAAGTGTGTGAGAAACGTGAATAGTTTTGAAAATAGAATCCAAACTTAAGTAAACTGAGACGCGTCGCTTGCGGACCAAATATAAGGATTCAGACCGTCAGAATTTGACCCAAATACACCCTCGGATCAGGAGAAATTTCACACACATGTCAATACACTTGTGACCCTGATCGAGTACCAATGACCGTTAAACTGAAACTGGTCCGCTACGGTCGATCTGTAAATCCGATTGGACCGAAAACTTAGCTCGACCTAGATCTAATGTCAGGGAGCTTAAGTCTGACCGCACGTAGAAAGGGGGCTTGTAGAAGTGCTCCGTTGAGCCGAAATAGATGGGTTTTGGCTATAATCTAAGTATACCTTGGCCTAGGGCCATTTCCATCAGTTCTGGGCCTATATAAGGGCCTTAAACCCTCACTCTCTCATCCCATACGAATTTGAGAAACCCTGGGAGAGAGAAGAGAGAAAAGAGAAGGAAAGAGAGAGAGAGAGAGAGAGAGAGAGAGAGAGAGATTCATTTTGGGATTTGATCCCGTTGCTCCACGCACTTAGCCATCCTATCTGTATCACAAATCCGGCGTTTCCGACAACGTACTTGGGTAAGAAAATCTAACCCTAATTTGTTTTAGGGTTCCAGCTACTGTAAGTTATGAAATAGCTAACCTCATTCATGCTATAGGTTGTCAATCCGCCATTGACAAAGACTAAGTGTCTAAATCGAGTCCAATACGCGTTTACCGGTGTAAGGTGCAGACTATAAACGTATAGGTTATGGTTTTCAAGGCTTTCAATGTCGGCTAATGATTTATTATTAACGTGGGTGCCATTTCACATACCAAATGCGATGTCTGTTTCACTTTACATATATACATGAACTATGTTGATTATAGTGTATATCAAGTGTTTGTTGAAATGTCTGTATCGGTATGGAATTTGGATTTGTGCTTACCATGATTATCGGACGTGGATATATGCTTGTTGTATATACGACAACTCCTTAGCAAAAGGATTTGCCCTAATGCGTATTATAACCAACATACGTTATGTATGTTGGATTGTGTAGACTAAGTGTTTGTAAAAATGTCTGAATGAACTAGTATTAAGTAAATTATACTTTGTGTGCGTGTTGAGATATGATTCTCAACTACCTTAATTAGGTGTATGATTTCCTCCATGTATTTTACATTTTAGAACCTGTTTAGGTATGGAATGGATATGTGTGGAATCATGTTTAAGTTGTATTTCATAAAATACTCAAATGAATATTCGTTGTAATTGAATGTGGTTAGGGCTATTATATAGTCCAGGTAATCGGTAACAGGCCTCGACTTGGTGACTGAAGTTGTTTCACCACACAGGATGTGATCAATGAATTCGAGCAATACTTGGGTTGTCGATAGTGGTTAGGCTACACGGAGTGCTTACGCACTTCATGTCGATTAACTCAACGTGTGCTCGTACTAGTCGAGCTCGTCAAGTAACCCGAGCTCGATATATGTTCACCATGTTTGGACGCTACTGCTTGAACTTAAGGTACCAAACTCACCAGTGGAAACCCCCTTAACTTTGGTACCTCGATCCGCTAAGACTCATGAGCCGGACATGGTGGTGTGGGACACCGTGGTCGAGCTGTCAGCCTACGTTGGGGTGACGAGCCTGCCCGTAGTGACCAGTAAGCAACACTGCCTCGTGAGCCAAATAAGGTGCTATGAGACATTGTATTCGAGCTTTCGGCCTGCACTGATCAGGTAACGAGCCCTTTGTAACGACCTAGAGCCGTAACATCGTATGAGATTTGCTAGGACTGACGGCCCTAGAATGGATCATTGCTTGGAAAATGATATAAGGGAGGTACCTTAGTTTCCCAATCCTGCTGTTTGAAAAGGACTAATAAGAACTTGGAAATCACGTGTATGCACCGCATTACGTGTACGTTTGGCATAGCAGGTCAAGCACTGAGGAAGGGTTTCATGCGGCGATCGTGAGATGAAGTCGCTGAGGGAGAGTAGGCGAGGGCATGCATCATTATTCATATCATTCTTGCATTAATCAGAATATTTAGGGATGTTTGATTGTACTGCTTGATCATTACTGCTTGATTGAATTGATAATATGTTAACCTTTACTTTATGGTTCCACTAAGTTGATCACTCACTCCCACGTTACGGGACAGTGTTGTACACACCAACCAGACCCTGTCTTAGTTGCAGGTGGAGGCGATGCCTATGAGGCAAAGCCGGGCTATGAGGATGACGAGGAGGCATTCTCGTTCATGCAGTTTTCAGGCAGATTCATGTGAGTCGTGGCTTGATCGACAGAGACTTCTGGAATGTTGACTAGATGCCCTTATACTTGTTATTTTGTCTTTTGAATCATACATGTATATTCATTTTTGGTCCATTTTGGAAAGTATACATGTACATATTTAATCTGGTAACATGTTCATACTCTGGAGACTTACAATGTTTTATATACTTTATATATTTATCACGGTACTTCCACTTGCGTAATTTAACTGTATCTGGTGTATGATGTGCTATTTTGGTGTAATCTCACTCATGTTTAATGCACTAACACGGACAACATTTAATCATCATCATCTATGTTACATAAGTGATGAGTTGGAACTCGGGAGTGGAGCTTATGCTCGACCCCCGATTTTCAGGGCTTTACAATGATACTCAGTCAGGTCCGCGATGTTGAAAGTCCGCAAAATATCCATGTCATCTGGAATATCAACAACGTAAGAGTTGTCATTGATCTGTCGGAGGATTGACACTATTCCAATCTTCTTGTTCTTCAACTTATTGTATGTCCTGGTCAGGAATTTCTCCTTGCGTAGATGAACCATAACTTGGTCGCCTACCTCTAACACCTTTTATCACTGACGCTTGTTGGCTTGCTCCTTGTACTTGTCGTTTGATGCGTGTAACTTGTCTTGTACCTCAAAACGAATGTCCATGATCTTGTTTACCATATGTTCTACTATAATGCTCATACTTATGAGCTTGGGCAAATAGACCAAGTCAAATATGTGGCGAGGCACTCGGCCATAAATAACTTGGAACAGGGACTTCCCTGTCAAGTGGTTTACTATGTTGTTGAATGCAAACTCTGCTTGAGATAAGGCTAAATCTCACTGCTTTAACTTTTCTCCTGAAATACATTGAAAGAGGTTCCCCAACGTGCGATTCACAACTTCAGTTTGCCCGTCAGTCTATGGGTGGTAGGCACTACTGAACTGAAGTTGTATACTAAACCGGTTCCACAAAGTCCGTCAGAAGTGGCTAATGAACTTCGTATCACGGTCAAAAGTGATGGGCTTGGGGACCCCGTGTAGCCGCACAACCTCTCTGAACAACAAATTTGCCACGTGTGTTGCGTCGAGGGTCTTCTTACATGGAATGAAGTGAGACATCTTTGAGAAACAATCTACCACCATAAGCACTGAATCCATGCCACACAGTGTTCATGGGAGACTCAACACGAAGTCCATCGATAGGTCCTCCCAAGGGCCGTCAGGTACGAGTAACGATGTGTAGAGGCCCATATTTTAAGACTACCCCTTGGAGACCTAACAAACATGACAACGTTGCACTGCTCTACCCACATCATGTACTAACTGTGGATAGTAATATTATTCTTCAACAAGTGCTCGCGTTTTGTCCCGTCGAAGGTGTCCACTAAGGCTACCTCCATGTAGCTCTTGGATGATCTGCTCCCTCAACGAACTTTTGGGGATGCATAGTTGATTCCCTTTAAAAAGGAACCCGTCTTTCATGTGTAGGTCACCAGGGTGACCTTCGTAGCATATAACCCATGCGTCTTTGAAGTCATCGTTGTCGGCATATATATCCTTGAGGCGCTCGAACCCGACAACCTCACCACTCATAGTGACTAACAAAGTTACACATTGACTCAGTAGATCAGCTACTTTTTTTATTGCCCAGACTTATGTTTCAGCACAAACGTGAATTCCTCCAAAAACAAAATCCACCTATCATGCACATGGTTAACGTTAGCTTGGCTATTAATGAATTTAAAAGCTTGATGATTTGTGTAAAGTATGAATTCCCTTTGAATCAAGTAATGTCGCCAATCTCATGGTGCCTAGACCACTGCGTACAACTCGATCTCATATGTAGATCACTTCTTGCGTTCATCGCTAAGTTTCTCACTGTAGAAGGCTACTGGCCTACCTTCTTGAGGCAAAACTCCCACTAATTCCGACATATGAGGCATCACATTCGACTTCAAACAGTTTGTAGAAGTCGGGATGTAACATTCCAAATTTTCACGGCTAGATTTTATACTCGTGTCCGAGAAAACCGGATGTTAATAATGTATAAATTGGATGCTTTAAAAATTGCACATTTTTTTTCCATCATAATCACGTTCAGTTACATTCATGAAGGTAATCATTCACGAAAATAAAATCAACTGTATTTATTATTTTATTAGAGTAAAAGAATTCAACAATTTATCAAATTCCCTCTTAATATGAGCTTGTTACATTATCGAGTTTGCAGTGAAAATATAAAACTAAATCATAAAACTACTTATTCTTTCAGCATAATCTTCCATAAGGAGATGATCATCTATATCTTCAATCTGTGCATCACCTACATCATCTGTACGGTTGGAGAGGGTCAATGCCCACCTCGTAGTAATGGTTATCTTTTAAGATTAATAATAATTCAAGATATTCATGAAAGTAATATAAGGGTTCTAATACGTCATGTAGTCCACTACGAGAGGTATTAGTATGTGCAACCAAGATATATATGAATGCATACCTAGCAAAGTGTGTGCGGCTCATCATACGTAGTGATCATCACAACGCTGAATATAATTCATAGAAAACCTCGGCTAGCCTCACATTCTCACACTACAGATATTCGCTGGCATGTCCAACACTACCGTTGTCACGCCCCAAACCCAAAAATCGTGCTGACAAAATTTTTGATCACCGAATCCAGTGCTGACAGCCTTCGTAGTACCCCATTCTTGGCTCCCAGTACCTACATGCCAAATTCCGATCCTGGGATCCTACAAGGAGAATTTTTCAACGTACATTTGTCTTATTAGAAGCATAACCACACGTATACCCAAATCACAAGAACAACATCATCACCACATATCCACTAATATAAACATTTGAATACAATACTGAAAGGAAAATACATATATCAAAATTAAAGCTTCAGAAGATAACTGCATGCTCTAAGCTCAACGCTGCTGCAACATAACGCCACCTGCACACATCTATCGTGCATAAGCTTATAGAAAGCTTAGTGGATGGTGAAAGTGTGTGCACAAGGTAAGTGTCAAGTAAGCAATATCAGAGTAATCAGAGTAAGCGGAAATACTGACAAGCCCATAAATCACACAATATCGGAAATACTGGCAAGTTCATGAATCATACGATATCAGAGTAAACGAAAGCATACTGGTAAGTCCATGAATGCTATCAGTCGTACTAAGGCTATGCGATGCAAGAACATAATAAGCCAATATCGAATGCTGAGAATGCAATGCAATATGCGGTGCGAATGAAATAACCAAGCTGGAGTGAAGTCGGGATGATAGTACGTAGTACCGTAGGCTATAGGGTCCATTACAAGGGAATTCTATCCAAATCAGTCTCATACCTAAATTTGGATAGTCAGACACATGTGGTAAACTCTTGATCTCAGGTTGGTCGCACGTCCAATTAAAATCCTGTCCATGCGAAGGTACTCATAACAAATAGTTGCGCACCACCAGCCCGAGTGGATAGTGAATAAATGAATGAATGAACGAGTATGCAATTCCTTCTCAATAAGTCCACATATCAGTACGGTTCCTCTCTGAAAAATCACCTGGATCTATTACACTCTAAACTAGATTGCCACCCCATTGCACGTAATAAGGTGAGTGGAAGAGACCTCACTATCTGC
Organism: Magnolia changhungtana; assembly: GCA_030180095.1. Taxonomy (NCBI): domain Eukaryota; kingdom Viridiplantae; phylum Streptophyta; class Magnoliopsida; order Magnoliales; family Magnoliaceae; genus Magnolia; species Magnolia changhungtana. The sequence continues at coordinate 8,039,771 of JASAUF010000672.1, read as the reverse complement.
CTGCCAATATCGAGCCCGGCTCATCGATAGCGGACCCATTCCTCGAGCTGGTCAGACTCAGCCTAACATTGCCCCCTCCTCTCGGGCAGGTAAGGTCGTACTCCCTTCCAACCGACCATAACACAGTGGGAGACGCGGCCTAACGGTATACGGCCCTCATGCACTCATGCATCTACTTGGTCTAGACGTTGGAGCAACCTTTGGAACCAAGAGGGTTTAGGAACTTTCACCCAGGGATATCTATAGCACCCCATGTAAAACAGATTTTCGGTGTCCTATCTGGTCATCCATGAAATACATATGGAGGCTACGACCCTAATGTCACTAGGGCTTACGATGGTCATATCACACAAATGTGAGATGTATGAGTCATGCAGTCTAATCATGCATCAATCCTGCGCATACCATGTGCTCATGTGGGGCAACTCTGCCTATTAGGGAGCCCCATGAACAACCTATCCTATGAGATATGCAATGGTCAATCACATCTCATAACAAACATGCAGATGATGCGTATAGGCATGTATTATGATGCTATGCTATCATATACTCATAATCGGTATCAATAATCGGCATCGATAATGTGGACATTTAACCAACATTGCCCCCAAGGGGTGGGCCACATAGAGCCTAACATATAGTGGACCCATGGCCTCACAAAGGGCCTGATATACAACACCGTAGGCCTCACCCAAAAGCTTAATACACATCACGATGGGCCTTTCACATGGGGCTAACATACATCACAATGGGCTCCATTGCCTGGCCCTCAAATGCATCACAATAGGCCTCATCACATAGGCCTCATATACATCACATTGGGCCTTAAACACAGGCTGAATACACATCACAATGGGCCTCAAATACGGGTCGCATATACATCACACAGGTCACGTCAATCGGCCTTGGCAATCGAAATGAGCCTCGACAATCGAAATCGGCCTCAACAATCGGAATCGATACTCGGAATCAGCCTCGACACTCGTCCTCAACAATCGGAATCAGCCTCGATACTACAATCGAAATCGGCTTCGATACTCAGCCTCAACAATCGGAATCGGCCTATACAATCGGCCTCGATAAATTAGAAACGACCTTGATCTCGGACTCGACAAATTAGAATCGACCTTGATCTCAGCCTCGACAATCGGAATCAGCCTATACAATCGGACTAGACAAATCAAAATCGACCTCGACAATCGGAATCGGCCTATACAATCGGCCTCGACAAGTTAGAATCAGCATTGATACTCGGCCTCAACAATCGGAATCGGCCTATACAATCGACCTTGACAAATTAGAATCGGCCTCGATACTCGGCCTCGACAATCAAAATCGACCTATACAATCGGCCTCAACAAATCAAAATTGGCCTCGACAATCGGAATTGGCCTATACAATCAGCCTCGATACTTAACCTCGACAATCAGAATCAGCCTATACAAATTAAAATCGACCTCGACAATTGGAATCGGCTTTGACAAATTAAAATTAGCCTTGATTCTTAGCCTCGACAATCAGAATCGGCCTTGACAAATCAGAATCGGCCTCGATACTCGGCCTCGACAATCAGAATTGGCCTATACAATAGGCCTCGACAAATCAGAATCGACCTCGATACTCAGCCTCGACAATCGGAATCGACCAATACAATCGGCCTCAATAAATCAGAATCGGCCTCAATACCTGGCCTCGACAAATTAGAATCGGCCTCGATAATCGGAATCGGCTTATACAATCGGCCTTGAAAAATCAGAATCGTCCTCAATACTCGGCCTCAACAACCAGAATCGACCTCGATAAATCAGAATCGACCTTGATACTCGACCTCGACAATCACAATCGGCCTCGATACTCGGCCTCGACAATCAGCATATAAACAAGGCGGGGTCCATAGATGAACAACTAATCAACCATAATATAAAGATCGGCCCTCGGCCGTGGTTATATCAAACCCGATAGCACGGAGCCATCTGTCTATGGTGAATGGGGCCCACTTATTTGGGTTAACCCACTAAGAGAATAATGAGAATGGGCTTGACAAGGCCTAAGGGAAGGTCATGATGTGGACATTCAACCATCATTGCCCATCAATGTGGACATCTAACCAACATTGCTCCCAAGGAGTAGCCCACATAAGGGATTCGTATACAACGTATCGGCCACACATACATCATGTTGGGCCCCTTTATAGGCCTCTCATATATTGCGTTAGGAGTTGTACAAGGGCCTTAAACGAATCATAATGGGTCACACCCATGGGCCTCGCCCATGGGCCTCGAATACATCACAATGGGCCTCGACTACATCACAATGGGCCTCACCCATGGGCCTCATATGTTAAGTGGGCCACATCACATGGGCCGCATTATTTGGGCCGCACCAATGCGCTTCATGTATATCACCGATGGGCCTCATATGTATCAAATTGGGCCCACCCTTATGTGTTTTTGAGATCTAACCAATTCACAAGTTAACATAGAGATAGATGAAGTGAAAACCAAATATCAGCTTGAGTGGGAACCACTGTGGCCCTTAGAAATTTGAATGGTGGATGTCACTATGCCCCACTATTATTGCAAATGGTGGGGTCCACTTGATCTTTAGATCTGACTCACTCATTTATTCCATGCCATAAAATGATCTTACAAATGGTTGGATGGTTTGGATACAACACATGCATCATGGTGAGTCCCATAGATAAACGACATGGATATAATAGGTAGGACCCACGGGACTTGCTGCCGTCTGTGGGGTCCACATAGCTGGACAGTGTGGATTACACCCACACGTGCAGCACAACAAGTCTTGCAGACCTTGCTGACGTGGATAGGGCAGCTGCATAGCTGTTGTACGTGCAGCATTTGCTGCTTTAAAGAGGCAGAGGTGGGTCCCACGTAGGGCCCACCTCAACATTTAATATATGATTTTATATTATATTATAATATAATACATAATATATCATATTATATATTATATTATATTAATATAACATATTAATATTATATTTAATATTTTACAACGTCCAGGCCCTAGACGGCCTGGACAAACGCATACACATTGGTAGCCCCACCCGTGGGGTGGGTCCCACCGTCCACGGACAGTGGTGACCTCACACGCATCACGGTGTGGCCCATCTAAATGGGTGGCTGACGTGGGTGGGTCCCACGGACCCCACTGTCCATTCACACCTCACTGTCAGCACACACCTCACTGTTAGCCACTCCCACCGTCAGTGCACCTCACTGTTAGCCACTCCCACTGTCAGTGCACACCTCACTGTTAGCGACCCCCACCGTCCGTTCACACTCTAGTGTTAGCCACGTCCACTATCAGTTCACACTCCAGTGTTAGCCACGCCCAGCGTCCATGGACGCTGGACAGCATGGATACAATAAAGGCATCATGGTGGGTCCCACATGGACGTGGCCCACCTGATTGGATCAAATTGATATTTGTATTTCCTCATCATCCAGGCCCACTAGATGGCCTGGATAAAATAGATGGACAGCGTCGATGAAGACACATAATCATGGTGGGCTACAACGTTTGAATGGATGGACGGAGTAGATTAGAATAAATACATTAAGGAGAGCCCTCACCCACACGTGTGGGGTGGACTACGTCCTAGATGGATGGTTGGGATGACATATAAACATCATGGTGTGTCCCACATGGATGGGGTCCACCGGTAGATGGCATAGATGTAAACATCACGGTGGGCCACACACTTCATCATCATCATTACCATACAAAAGAGAAAAGAGAGAAAGTAAGAGAAAAAGGAGAGATCGGATGGTGATGGAGGGACTTTGCCACTATGGGCCCTCCATGGTTGTAATACATAGATCAAGATGGATCCCACCATATGTGGGCCCTCAAATCAGAAAACACCCACCATTAGATCTCATCTTCCTTCTTCCGCCTATAGGTTCTGGAGCTCCAAGGAAACAATTCCAACAGTTGAGATGGTCTTTGGATGGTGGAGATGGGAGGTAAGAAGGTGAGCCACACACAAACTCTCTCTCATGGAAGTTCTTGCTTGGACAGTTGGACTCTCATGGGGTTTACTTGAAAGTGAAGGAATGAGAGAGAGAGAGAGAGATGGGATGTAAAGAGAGAGAGGGATGGGTGAGTGAGTGATGGATGATGTTGACATGTAAGGGTGTGTAAGAGAGAGTTGACTTTGGAGTTGTTCTTGTACTTGACATGAGATGATTAATGTGCACTTGATTGATGGGACATGTTGTAGAGATTCTCTTGAGATTGCAAACCCGCGGCGTTTTCCTCAAATTGAACGCAGGCCCATATCTCCTGGCCCGAGTATCGCCTCGGTGCGCAAGATGCGGCATCGGAACCATAGCGACGACGTGGTCGCTAGGGTACAAGTATCGGGTTGAGTCGACTCAGGTTAACAGGACTCGGCTTAGGATCGTGCACAAACATCTGATAAAGGTTGAAGGTTGCCGAAATTCGACAGGGAGGATCGCGGGGATCTATAGAATGGTACGGACTATGATACGGGTCTTACAACCATGGATTTACGTGAACAGCTTGAGGCAGCACAATACATGAGTCAGATGAATTACATAACACGATTTGTTCATGAAGCGACTATTTGCGGCATCCAATCAGGTAAGTGATGTAACTGTAAGTGTTATGGTTTCTTGCTCCTTTATTTGTCAAATTTTGTGGTGCTAAAAATACAATCGATGTCTTGTATAGCATGTTGGTTTATATGTTCAAGACACTACATCACAATGTTACAAGTTAAGAACAGTGATCCACTTCAAGACATGCAAGGTCAGGTACATTGTCCACTCTTGTAAGCTTCAAAGTTCAGAGTCTTTGAAGAGCTACATCAAAAGTTCAAGTCTCAAGTACAACTCAAGACTAAAGTACAAGATGAAGTATAATTCAAATCCAAGCTTTAGAAGATCTCAAATTCAAGCTACATCAAGTATAGAGATCTCAAGCTTCATAATCTTCAAGGGTCAACCATCATATGAAGAAATGAAGTTTCAATGTCTATACTTCACATTCAAGGTATGAATGACCTTAGATTGACCATAGGGTAGGTCATTTTGTATACATAATTCAAATCGAATCATTTTATAGGTGTTTGGTCTATTCTAAGACTAGTCCTGGACCTTGTTCGACTAGTCTTAGAACTGGCTCGACCAGTCCAGGTAATTCTAAGACCAGTCTTAAGTTGTTGTAAATTTTCAGAATTTTTTGGTTGGGCTTTGACTAGTCCTGGAGATTGCTCGACCGGTCGTAAGAACAGTGCCAACTCATTTATGACCAGTCCTATAGGTACGATTCAAACTCCAGCAACGATATCTTTTGTCTCACGACTAGTTGTGTGCAAGTCACGACCAATTGTAGAGGCATCACGACCGGTCGTGAAGTGCCGATGACCAGTCGTGGAACGGTTTTATCCAATCGCACTTAAAATTTCAAAATGCAGTTTGTCCTACGACCAGTCGTGGTGGCCACACGACCAGTCGTAGACATGGTTTCTGCATCTATAAATAGAACACGTGTCACGCCCCAAACCCGGGAATGGACAACTTTTGTGATGCCCCGAATCCAGCACTTGACTTCCATACACCAAGTCCCGAGTTTGGTGCACCACAAGGAAGATTTTTGACTATTTTTTTTTATGTATATATATCTATATATAATAATACATGAGCATGAAGATCCATGATCAAATTACCAAGCAACACTCTCCATTATAAGTCCTGATGGCTACAAGTACAAAGCTTTTCAAAAGGTATATAACGTCATCATTGCCAAATCGAAAGATAGATGCAATGCATCGAGAAAGCTAAGTCTTCCAAGCTACTCCAACCCTAAAAAAATGGGAAATAGAAAACTTAGGCAAAAAGCCTAGTGAGTACACACGTGTGTGCAGTGTGTCCTGCATGCAAGCAAGATAAATATACCACAAGGAAATCATATATGTGAAAGGCATGTAGCACGTAAGGTATGATATCAATGTCAATGCAATGCATATGCATCATAGTAATACTCCGAGTTAATGCTACCAGCATCACCAAGTCATATTTTCATTTCTCCTATACCACAGCCATAACCGTATTACATGCATCCGTAATCACATCATTATCATCATATTGTCATGCCATAATCATACAATATCAGAGTACACAATATAGATCAGCTATGCAAATGAGGGTCATAAAGAGTCAAATATCATATGCCGAGGATGCAATGTAATATATAATTCCTGATGAGTTCACGCATACCGTCAGCCGTATCTAAATGCAAAAGCACAGTAACCCAAAATGCCGTATGTCGTGGATGTAATGCAATATGCAGTGCGAATGGAATGACCATGCTGGAGTGTGAACGCGGGATGATAGTACGTAGTATTGCAGGCTACGAGGTCCATCATAAGGGACTTCTATCCAAACCAGTCCCATACTTAATTTGGATAGTCAGACTCAATGTGGTAGACTCCTGATCTCAGGTTAGTCACGCGCCCCAACCAAAATCCTGGCCATTGCGAAGGTACACGTGACAAATAGTTGCGCACCATCAGCCTGAGTGGACAGTGAATGAATGAATGAATGAATGAGTATGCAACTCCTGCTCAATAAGTCTACATATCAGTACAGTTCATCTCTAGGATCATCACCAGGGTTTAGTACACTCCAAATGACACTGCTGATCTCCCAGTCGCATAGTCCAAGTGAGCGTAAGAAACCTCACTATCCACCTGGCCAATAGTCTGTCAATACCTATCCGCACATCGATAGCGGACGCATTCACAAGCTGGTCAAACTCAGCCTAGTATTGCTCCCTACGCTCAGGCGGGTAAGGCCACACCCTCTCCCAACCGATCACGACACAATGGGAGAGGCGGCCTCCTGGTATTGGGCACTCAGGCGCTCATGTATCCACTCGGTCTCAACATTAGGGCGTCCTCTGATACTAAGAGGGTTTAGGAATTTTCACCCAGAGCCATCTATGGCAACCCGATGCTAGAACAGATTTTCAGTGTCCCATTTGGCCATCCACGATATGCCTGTGGAGGCTACGACCCTGATTTCGCTAGGGCGTATAGTAATCACAATGCAGGATGCATGAGTTATACAATCCAGTCATGCATTAATCCTGCACATACCGTGCGCTCATGTGAGATAACCTTCTCCTATCAGGGAGTCTCATAACAATCTGCCCAATGACATATGCAATGGTCAACCACATTTCATAACAAACATGCAGATGATGTGTATGAGCATGTATGATGATGCTAATGTGTCACATACTCATAATCGGTATCAATAACCGACCTCAACAATCAGCTTCGACAATGTGGACATTTAACCAATATTGCCCCCAAGGGACGGCCCACATAAACATCAATACATACCTCATGGCGAAATCACACATCATATCGGTCCTAAGATACATCGCTTTGGGTCTCACACAAAGGCCGCACATTCATCACATCGGGCCTCACTCATGGGCCACATATACATCACATTGAGTCATATCATATATGCACTACACATCGCAATGGGCCTCAGCTCATGGGCCATGAATACACCACATCAAGCTTCACGACCCATGGGCTTCAAATACACAAGAGGTGGGCCTTACACATGGCCTCAAATACATCACAATGAACCACAACCCATGGGCCTAAAATACATCTCAATGATCCACACCTGTCACGCCCCAAAACCCAGAGATCGAATTCACAAGAATCCCAATCACCGAATCTGGTGCCGACAACCTCCGTAGTACCCCATTCTTGGCTCCTAGCGTCCATACGCCAGATTCTGATCCTGGGATTCTACAAGGAGGATGTTTTTTTTACATTTAACTCGTAATAAGCATAACCACAAGATTATCCAAATTCATAAAGGTAACATCATCATCACATATCCACCAATATAATCATTTGAGTACAATGCTGAAAAGGAAATACATAAATCGAAAATCAAGCTCTAGAAGACCGCTGCGCGCTCCAAGCTCAACACTGCTGCAACCTAACATCACCTGCACGCATCTATCGTGCATAAGCTTATAGAAAGCTTAGAGGGTGGTGTAAGTGTGTGCACAAGGTAAGTGCCAAGTATTCAATGCAATGTCATAATCATACAATGTTGAAATAGGCGTAAGGTCATGAATCATACGTTATCAGAGTAAACAAAAATACTGACAGGTCCATAAGTCAAACAAGATCGGAATACGTAATATAGATCAACTATACAAATGAGGAATAATATCAGAATACGCGATAAAAATTAACTATACAAATGAGGAACATAAAGAGTCGAATATCAGATGTCGTATCTAAACCATATAACCCAAAATGTTATATGCCGCGAATGTAATGCAATATGTGGTGCGAATGGAATGACCATGCTGGAGTGTGAAGTTGGGATGATAGTACGTAGTATCGTAGGCTATAGGGTCCATCATAAGGAACTTCTATCCAAACTAGTCTCATACCTAAATTTGGATAGTCAGACTCAATGTAGTAAACTCCTGATATCAAGTTAGTCGCACGCCTCAACCGAAATCCTGGCCATTACGAAGGCACACGTAACAAGTAGTTGCGCACCACCAACCCGAGTGGATAGTGAATGAATGAATGAATAAGTATGCAACTCCTGCCTAATAAGTCCACATATCAGTACGGTTCATCTCTAGGATCATTACCGAAGTTTAGTACACTCCAAATGGCACTGCCCCTCTCCCAGCAGCACAGTCCAAGTGAGCGTAAGAAACCTTACTATCCGCTTAGCCAATAGTCTGCCAATACTTATCCAGCACGTCAATAGCGGACCCATTCTTGAGCTGGTCAAACTCAGCCTAGTACTACCCCCTACCCTCGGGCGAGTAAGGCCACTCCCCCTCCCAACCGACCATGACACAGTGGGAGATGCGGCCTCCTGGTATCCGGTACTCGGGCGCTCATGTATCCACTCGGTCTCAACGTTGGGGCGTCCTCTGGTACCAAGAGGGTTTAGGGATTTTCACCCAGGGCCATCTATGACAGCTCGATGCTAGAACAAATTTTTTATGTCCCGTCTGGCCATCCATGATATGCCTGTGGAGGCTATAGCCCTAATGTCGCTAGGGCATACAATAATCATAATGCAAGATGCATGAGTCATACAAGCTAGTCATGCATCAATCCTGCGCATACCGTGCGCTCATGCAAGATAACCTCCGTTTATCAGGGAGTCTCATAACAACATGCTTAATGACATATGCAATGATCAACCACATCTCATAACAAACATGCAGATGATGCGTATGGGCATGTATCATGATGCTATGCTGTCACATTCTCATAACCTCGACAATGTGGACATTTAACTAACATTGCTCCCAAGGAATGGCCCACATAGGGCCTAACATATAGTGGACCCATGGCCTCACACAAGGACCTAATATACAACATCATAGGCCTTACTCAAGGGTCACATATACACAACAGGTGGGCCCTGCTCATGGGCCTCAAATACATGACATGTGGGCCCTACACATGGGCCCCGAATACATCAAATGGGCCTTGCATCATGGGCCTAATACATATCATAATGGGCCCTATAGGCCACGAATACATCACAATGGGCCTTGCCCATAGCCATAAATACATTGCAATAGGCCTCAACTATGGGTCGCATATACATCATATAGGTCTCAACAATCGGCTTTGGCAATCGAAATTGACACTCGAAATCGACCTCGATACTCGGCCTTGATAATCGGAATTGGCCTTGATAATTGGTACCGATAATCAACATTAATAATCAGCACCGACGATCAGCATCGATAATTGGCACCGACAACCAGCATATATAAACAAGGTGGGGTCCATAGATGGACAACCAATCAACCATAATGTAAGGATTGGCTTTCGGCCATGTTTATATCAAATCTGATAGTACGGAAACATCTGTCTATGGTGAATGGGGCCTGCTTATTTGGGTTAACCAGCGAAGAGAATGAGCCTAACAAAGCCAAAGGTAAGGTGACAATGAGGACATTTAACCGTCATTGCCCATCAATATGGACATCTAACCAATATTGCTCCCAAGGAGTGGCCTACATAGGGCCAAACATATAATGGGCCCCATGGTCTCACACAAGGACCTAATGTACATCACATTGGGCCTTATTGAATGGGCTGCAATACATCATATCGGGCCACATCCTACGGTCCTCGAATACGTCACAATGGGTCGCACCACCTAGGCCACACCAATGGTCCTTATATACATTGTGATGGGCCTCGGCACATGGGCCATAAATACACCACATCGGCCTTATCATATGGACCAAAAATATATCACAATAGGCCGTATTACATCAAGTGGGCCGCATCCACTGGCCGCACCAATGGGCCTTACCAAACGGGCTATAAATACATATCAATGGGTCTTGCCAAATGGAACATAAACACACAATAGGTGGACCCTGCACATGGGCCTCAAAGGCATCACATGGACCACAACATATGGGTCGAAAATACATCTCAATGGGCTGTAACACATGGACCTCATATACACCAAATGGGCCGCACTATATGGACTAGAACACAACTCAATGGGTCATGCCAAAAGGGCCATAAATACATAACATGTGGGCCCTGCACATAGGCCTAATATACGTAATAGGTGGGCCATGCACCTGGGCCTCATCATATCAAGTTGGGCCGTGTTAATGGGCCGCAACAATGGGCCTCATGTACAACAAGTGGGCTGCATCATTGGGTCATACTAATGAGCCCCATAAATATATCAAGGTAGGCCACGCAGATGGTCACAAGTAAATCAAGGCGGGCACCTCGAATGGACCACAAAACACATCAAAGTGGGCCCGACAAATGGGCCACAAAATACATCAAGATGGGCCTCATCACATGGGCCGCACCAAAATAATTTTAATAGTAGTAGGTGTAACATGTGTACCATTGCACACTATCATTCCCTTGGGCACATGGCCCACTAACTATGATCAGCACTGTCCAAACTTTACTCAAGTAAATCAGCACCATCCAAAAGAGGTCCAGCACCATCCAGACACTCTGGACGGTGTGGATATGAAACAAAATACATCGCGGTGGCGTACACACATCCACGTGGACGTCAAACCATCATTGCTCCTAAGGCATGGCCTCCCATCGAGATCATCACAAGAACCACGATGGAAACATATTATAATGGGGCCTTATGTACATCCCTTTGGGCCTCGACCCATGGGCCTCCAATATGTCAAATGGGCCTCAAACAATTCAAGGTGGGCCTTAACAACGGGCCCTAAATATGGTAAGTGGGCCGCACCACATGGACCACATGTATATTAAATGGTCCACACTCAATTACAAATGGTGATAAGGATTTCCACCATTAGAATTCCCAAGGGCTTAATGGTGGACATTAAAACCCACTGTTTTCTATAATGTGGTTGTAACGCCCCGAATCTTCAGGACCCAAGAACACGACCCATTTCCCAAAAACCCGAGTGTTAACCTTAAAGGATGGTCAAAGTCGAGTATATATTTTCCTTTATCTTTCATAAGAGTAAGCAGATGAGCGTAGAATGGACAAGTAAGCATAAAGAGAAATTTCAAAATTCATTTAGAATATACAAGGGCTACGCATAATGACTTATACAAACTAATGTCCCCTTTCTTACAATTACAAAATGAAATAATATCACATGTGAAATAAAGTAAATTACAACATTCTTGAGCTGTGAAATCCTGTAGCAATCCTTAGCAAATAGAATCATGCACCCTTGTCAACTATAGCTTGCTTCTCACCAACATGAATGTGAATATCATCTGAGCCACCTGTACTACCTGTATGGTTATATATTTGATGGATGAGTGGCCAACTCAGTGTAAATTTTCCTTAAGATTACACACCGCCGCATTAAGTAAGCATAGTAATAAAACAACCAGATAACCAAAACAGAGTAAATGCAGTCTTATTAGATGCATGGATGCGTGAATGCAATCATGGACCTGAGTAAAACATCCAGATGGTCTGTGCCCCGGGAAAAACATCCGAACGGGCATTGGGGTCGTCACCAAGGGATAAGACTGGTCATAAGCGCAACATTCAGCATAATCGCAGGGCAGAGTGATCCAAGTCATTATCACAGTCGAATGACTGGTCATAAGAGCAACATTCAGCGTAATCGCAGAGCAGAGTAATCCAAGCCATCGAAATATGTCATGTATGCATGATTTGCCAGCCCATTATTAGTCCATTTATAATCAGCCAATTTAAATAAGCTCAAACGTCACTACGGGGAGCACATGGCCCAGCGTAGGCCAACGGCTCGGGTATAGTGTCCCATTCCACCATCCACGGCCCATGAGACTACCACTTAGGATGTTTAATGGAAACTCGTCGACTAATGGCCAATCATATTACAGTATATGGGGCTTACCATCACATGGTTGTACAGTAAAAACATCTAACCCATATAGGAAAAATACTAGAACAAAGCCACATAGGGCGATATCAAAGTAGGCCACATAGGGCAAGTATCAAAACTATGTGATAAAAGACCATCCTTGAAAATAATTAGACACAACAACCCTGGATGGTAGGCCCACATCAATGATCCATCAAGACCACCACTCAATAACCACCAAGTCGAAGGTCCATTACGATCACAACTAGTCAAGTTACATCCCAAGTATGGGTGTACATTCATATGTGAGAATTTTCCACTAATGTACCAGTTTAAGTTCCATAAGCAATCCACAAAAAAGAAATCCACAAGCATGAACAATTATACAAGATAATCATAAAGCATGTAATACAACAATTCAATTTTCACCAGCTAACACATGTGATTATAAAGGAAGATATCAATTATGAATTTAAATAAAAACTATAACTTAAGCTAATGAGAAGATGGAAAGCTCAAGGGGAAGAATCATCACCTGGTTTATCGACTCACCTTTTAATGTCGTTAGGAAGTGCGCACGCCCTTTAACATTGATCCTACCATAGGTTATGAACTTGTACGGTTAACTCATGGTTCTACAAGACAGTCTATGGTCTAAATTATAACCTAGGATTTAGATTACTCATTCTTAGGGTTTTAATGTAACATCAGGATTTTCTTTCTAGGGTTTAATCTTGAACTTAGATTCTAGGATTTGCTTATAGAATTCGAACTCTATTTTGTGTGCTCATTAATGACATTGATAATGGGAGTAATAAATGAGTAAAACTAACAAATAACTTAGTTATAAATGTTGAGAATCTTACAGCTGCTAATATTATATTAAATTACCTAACATCCCATGAATCATGATACTAGTAGTGACTCATAATAGTAATATTAACAATAAAAGGAACTTGTAGTGATATCATAGAGGATAAACTCATTAACTTATAAGATTATGATCATAACTTATGGTTTTAGGTTACTTATATTTAGAATCTTATCCACTAATCTAATTTTAGACTTTGGTCTAAAGTTTGAAATCTAACTCCTACCATTAATTCATATTAACTTTAGAATGAAGTACAAGTAGATGATAATTTTCCATTAATGCGATCAACGCTAACAATGCTAATCCTATTGTTAATAACCTACAATGACAAAATAGGTATAGTATGATAAATGTTAATATCTAATACTCATGATAACTAACACTAGCAAAATTAACCTACCAATGGTTAGTTATATTCAATAATCGCAATAATAATAGCTACATGATATTAGATACTAATGTTTAACAATTACAACCTTTGATTATAATGGCTAGTTATAGCATAAATAACCTACCAATATGCTAATTAAAATTCCAATACAATGGTGTTGGAGAAAACGCACCTTCAGTTAATTTGACCTGAATCAACTCAGCTCGACGTTTGAGTTGTCTCGGCTCTCTCCTTCTTTCCCTCTTTCTTCTCCTCCTTCCTTCTCCCTCTTTCTTCTTCTCCTTCCTTCTCCCTTTCTTTTCTTTCTTTTCTTTCTCCCTTTCACTCCCTCTCTTTCTTCACCTGCTTGAAATGTCCAGCAAGACATGGACCTGGTCCAAACCCAACTTAACCTAGTCAAGCTCGGTTTCAACCGAGTTGACTCGGCAGTAACCCTGCCTCAACCCCTCTCTCTTTTGTCTCTCTCTTCTTTCTTTTTCTACTTCACTCGGGCCTACACACCAGCGAGTTTGCTGGACCAAACTAAGCCCAGTCTAATCTGTACAACCTGAACCAGCAAGTCACAGACCGCTGACTTGACCACGATTTGGGTTCCCAACTCGAATCCACTCCCCCACCTTCTCATTCTTCTCCTCCTCATCTTCTTCCTTTCTATCAAATACGTCCAGCAAATCTGGACTCGACCCAGCCACGACCTGAGATCGGCATGAAAAGCCCCTACAATCTCCTCCTTTCTTCTTCTTCTTCTTCTTCCCTTCTCCTCTCTATCTTTCCTTCGTTTCTCTCCTTCTCCTCACTTTTCTTTTCTCTCACTCTCCCTCTTTCCCTACTGGAGAGGCCCAACAGTGGACGCTGAGCTTGGCCTGGCTCTGTCTAGACTCAGCTCAGTTGGGTTGCTGGATGCAATGGTGTAGTACAGCACCAACCTGCACCGACTCCCTCTCTCTTTTTTCTTTTCTTCTTCCTTCCTTTTACTTTCTCTGTTTACTGCTGCTGGAAGCATCCAGCAGCACTTGAAATAGTCTCAAATAGGCCCCATCTCTAGCCTGAATCGGACCCAACTCGGTTCAGCTTCAACGAGGGAGATGATTCGCTGTTAATGACGGATGCCAAATGGGGGTTTCTCCCTTCAATCCTCCCTCTCCAAACTGTTCGTGGGGACCCTAGAGAGCTTCTAGATAACTTGTTTCAAAGCTTGGAGAGGCTTTGGTCGGTGGGTTTGTTAATAGAAGGAAACAACTATTTTTCTCTTTCCGGCCGTGAGGAGCCCTAACATGCTTGATCTATAGCTACATATGGGGTCTTCCTAGCTATCCTAAATCGCAGGATCGTTAATAAGCACCCCAGATTTAATCTGGTGGAAACCATCATCAAAACAACAGTCTGGGCCGAAACCGGCCGTTTTTGTTTTCCTGGTATAGAGAGGAACTCCAAACCACGCAGAGGGTTGACGAACGACCGAGATTTCTTTACTTGGAATGGTCTAGATCCACCGAAACATCCTTCACGCAGATCGCCAAGTTGGTGCACGAAAGACAATTTCTGTTTCTGGAAACTATGTGCTTGTAGGGCCCTATTGCACCAAGGATCGTGTGTCCACTAGTACCGGGAAAACTACTGTAACAGTTGGTTTTTGGTCGAGCCTAACTCTTAGACACGATGGATGGTTTAGATCTTCTGATCCATGGCCAGAGGTGGGCCACCTCACGACTAAAAACGGGCTCTATCCGTTTAAAATCCCAGTAGCAGGAGGAAGGAAGCCTTCCTATTCGGGCAACCACGGTCAAATGTCTTTTGACCAGCGTGGTGTATTGCGGGTTTACAACTCCTAGTGCACACACGCAAATTGTGCAGGGCCCACAACAATGGCCTGAGTAATCCACTCCGGCCATTCTCTTAGGGGTCCTTATTTAGGAGTCCCTGCCCAGTTTGTGGCACATTTGAGACCCAGGTGGGCCATATGAGTTGATCATCATGCACATATGCATGGAAAATGGTGCAGAATGGATGGGGTCTTTACAACACAAATTTCAGAGTTTCATATCGAATTCAAGTAAAATCAAGGCATCACTTTGAGAGATAAGTTTGTATTATTTTTAAGCTACATTGTGCATATTTAATATTCTCTTTTGTTAGCTTTGTCAATTTGATTTTGTTTCAATATTCCAATCTGATTTGAAAAGAGGAATTGCCATTTTCCTTCTTCTTGGAATCAAAATCAAATAGAGCTAGCCCAACTGGTTTAATTTAAAATCCATCTAGAATCTAGAACCATTTCAAAGTGAGTATTGCACAATTGAACTTCTATATTCAAACTTCTACTCTGATTTGCTTCTTCCGGGCTGCTACAAAATGAGAAATCCAGGTATTTTACATTTGTATAAATCATGTATGTTTTTGGTTTCTTTTGAGATTGAGCCAGAAAAACCTCATTGTGTTGGTTATTTGAGGAGAGCCAGAAAACTCAGAAAGTAGGGTTTTTTTAATTGTATAAGCCCATTTGAAAGACACAATTGTGAAGGTGTTAAGTGAACCTGAGAAACCTATTTTCATAGTGAATGCTAATATCCCCTGTGTGAGGATATTAAGAGTGAAGTAGCAAGCTGTGTGGCTATTGTTTAACAGTTGGTGTACACACAGGCGAACCACTATAATTCTTTGTGTCTTGTGGTTTGAATGTTTATTTAATTTCTATATCTTTTATCATTCAAGTTTGTGGGATGTATGTGTGGATGTGAATGTTGTAATATTTACATTTCAAGCATTGTGGGGAATGTTGTAATAATTTAGTATATATTTCTTGCTATTTCCTTTATTTCCTTTCAGTTTGAGTTTTTTATATTCAAATTGTTCTAGTAAGGTTTCCTGCCATAAACCTTTGGTTTTTATGGTGTAAGGTTGTCCTTAGAACAACATTAGTATCATCCTCTCTATTCTAGTATTTGAGGTTACTTTACATTTACATATTGTGATTTGTTTAAAGTACTATCATTCCTTTATTCATTAAAATTGTAAATTTGGCATAGTCCTATTCACCCCCCCCCCCCTAGGACATATAGCTAGGCCTTTTCAAGTGGTATCAGAGACTAATAGCTCGTTTTTAATTCTTTATATTTATATTTATTTCCTGAGCTTATCGATCTAAGCTATTTATAAAATGTCAAATTTTGATAGCCTTTCAGTCACTAGACCTCCACCATTTGATGGCTCCAATTATGCCTATTGAAAAGCCAGGATGAGAATTTTCTTAAAATCCATGAATGAGAGTGTGTGACTAGCCACAGTGACTGAATGGACCCCTCCTACCATTGAAGTAACTGGTATCGATGGATCTAAATCTATGAAAATCTCACCTTATTTTTCTTGGACCACTCTTCAGAAAAGTGAGAGTAGTGCCAATGCAAAAGCACTAAATGCAATCACTTGCGCACATCACTGGATGAATTCAAAAGAATTATATCCTGTGATACTACAAAGCAAGCTTGAGATATTTTAGATATGACACACGAGGGTATATCAATTGTTAAGAAATCTAAAGTCCAAATCCTCATAACCAAATTTGAGGAAATATATATGGAAGAAAATGAAATGTTCGTGGACTTCTATACAAGATTGAATGACATTGTGAACTCTATGCGGGGTCTTGGCGATAAAATCCCAAAAAGTAAAGTGTGTGCAAAGATACTACTCTTACTACCTAAATGGTTCAACTCAAAGGTGGCTGCGATCCAGGAACTTCGTGATACAGACAATATGAGGGTAGAAAAATTAGTTGGGTCTTTACAAACCTACGAGTTTAATTTTAAAGCTCCTAAAGGTAAATCTATTGCCCTTAAGTCTTCTAAAAATGTTTCTCAAGAAAACAATAACAATTCTGATTTAGAAAACTCAGAAGATGATATGGCCCTTTTAGTAAAAAAGTTTTACAAAATTTTCATAAGTAAAAAGAGGGTTGATTTTCAAAAATCTAATGATAAGAAAAGATCTAAATCTAAAACTTAGAAATCATTAAAAGACGATCAATGTTACAACTGCCAAGAATATGGGCATTTGGCAAACAAGTGTGCTAAGAAGGACAAACCCAAAATGAAAAGTATGTTGGCTACTTGGGATAAATCTTTTAGTTCTGAAGCTTCTTCTGAATCAGAAGATTCTGAAACTGAGTCGGGCAATGAAGTCAAAGCTCTTACGACTCTAGCCAAGTTCACTTTTTCAGATCATGAAGATTCAACTAGTGAAGAAAATCTGAATAGTGAGCGTGAAAATGAAGAAGATCTTCAAGATGCTTACAATGCCATATACAAGGAAAGTTGTAAGATTGCGGTAAAACTAAAGCTTAAAAAAGAATGGTTTTCAAAATTTAAAGAAAATTTTGATTCTCTTATTTTAGAAAAATCACATATTTCAGATTGTTTTGAAAAATGCAAATGCGATTTAGAATTCAAAATCTCCCAGATTGAAAATCTGAAATCTTAAAATGAAAAACTTAAACTTGAAATCTCTTCACTTTTGAGTTTAAAGGATACATGGAGGTATACCTAAGGTGATCCAAAATTAGAAAAAAATTTATCTGGATCAAGAAAAAGTGGCGACCGATCCGGTTTGGGGTATAATAGAAATGTTCCTCCTAAACAGAAGAATACTCTTCCTAAGTTTGTAAAAGGAGAGTCTTCAAACTCAAATGAGAAATGTTCTAATTAAAAGTTTTCTAAAATGCTAAAACTTTTCAATCTTTCAAATATAAAAATAATTATATCAACTATCAAAATCAGAACCGAAACCCTTTAGTTGAAAAAATAGGTGATTTGCTTAAGGAGCTCTTAAAATCTAACTCAATGGGTCATTCTTACAACAAATACAAACATATGAAGACCAACTATACTTCTAAACCCAAAACAGTTATGAAATGGGTTCCTAAGGTTACTTACTTGGTTGTTCATACGGCTTTTAAAGCTTCTAGCCATTCAAAGTGGTACCTAGACAGTGGATGCTCCAGGCACATGACTGGTGACAAAGGTCTATTTACCACTCTTAAAGACATGACTGATGGATCAGTCACATTTGGTGATGGTAGCAACTGAAGGATTATTGGCCAAGGTACGGTTCAACTTTCTAACCTGCCCTTATTTAAGAATGTTCTGTATGTTGAAGGTTTAAAACATAACTTATTAAACATTTTTCAAATATGCAATAAAAATCATAGTGTTAAATTTTCTAACATAGGGTGTGAAATATTAAACAAAAATGGTTCAGTAATATTAACTGGTTGTAGAACTTCTAAAAACTGCTACATCATAAGTGATTCTACCTCATCTAATCAACTGTGTTACATGGTCCATACCGTTGAAACTGAGTTATGACATAAACGCCTTAGACATGTACACTACCGCAATCTATATAAATTGAGCAAAAGAGAACTAATAAGAGGTCTACCTAAACTATAAAAAGTAGACAAAATATGTGGTGAATGCCAGATTAGCAAACAAACTAGGAGTGCTCATAAAAAGGTGAACTCTAATGCCACATCTAAACCTCTCGAACTTCTCCACATGAATCTTGTAGGACCAACTAGGAAGGGGAGTCAAGGTGGCAAAAAATGCATACTGGTGATCGTGGATGATTATACCATATTTACTTGGGTAACTTTCTTAAGAGATAAATTAGAAACCCTTGATGAAGTAAAAAGGATTCTCAAACGGATCCAAACTGAAAAAGTTCTTATGTTAGTAAGATCTATAGTGATCATGGATCAGAATTTGAAAATAGTAGTTTTGAGAAATTTTGTTGCGATCAGGGAATATCACATGAATTCTCTGCGCCCAAAAAACTACAAACAAATGAAATTGTTGAAAGAAAAAATAGATTGCTTTAAGAAATGGCAAATGTTATGTTGAATAATATGAAGCTCCCTAAAAATCTTTAGGCTGAAGCCGTAAATACTGCATGTTATATAATCAACCGGGTTTATACAAGTAAAACTTATAATAAAATGGATTATGAAATATGGTTTGATAAGAAGCCTACTGTCAAATACTTTCGGGTTTTTGGTAGCAAGTGTTATATTTTACGTGATCATGAAAATCTGAGAAAGTTTGACACTAAAAGTGATGAAGGGATCTTTCTAGGGTATTCTTTGAACAGTCGTGCATATCGAGTATTGAACAAGAGGACCGGTGTGATTCAAGAGTCCAACAATGTGGTCATTGACAATAACTTGAATACACCTGCCCCAAGTTCAGATAATGATGTTCTTTTTGACAAACCAGATACTTCATCAAATCAAACTAGTTCTGAACTGAGGACTGTTAAAGATCCAACCACTCAAATTCTTGGAGACCCTCTCACTGGTGTGCACACTCGTAGACAACTAGAAGACATATGTAATTATGTGTGCTTTGCATCTCAAATAGAACCGGCTAAAGTAAAAGAAGCTCTTACTGACGAAAACTGGATAGTTGCTATGCAAGAAGAGCTTAACCAATTTGTGAGAAATGATGTTTGGTATCTTGTTCCTAGACCTAAAGATAAACACATTATAGGAACTAAGTGGATTTTTAAAAATAAGTCTGATGAACTTGGTAATATAATTCGAAATAAGGCTAGACTAGTTATACAAGGGTACACTCAAATTGAAGGCATCGACTATGATGAAACCTTTGCCCCAGTAGCTCGTCTTGAATCAATCAAACTATTCATATCGATTGCTTACTTTAGAAAATTCAAAATTTATCAAATGGATGTAAAGAGTGTCTTCTTAAATGACGATCTACATGAAGAAGTTTATGTTGAACAACCAATGGGTTTTGAAGACCCTAAGAATGTTGATCATGTCTATCGCCTAAAAAAAGGCTCTCTACGGTTTGAAACAAGCTCCCGGGGCATGGTACGAAAAATTGACTAAGTTTTTACTAAGTCATAATTTGCTAATGGGAAGTGTTGATAAGACTCTTTTTGTTAAGAAATATAATAATCATATCTTAATGGTGCAAATCTATGTTGATGATATTATTTATGGATCTACCTGTACTAACATGACAGTTGAGTTTGCAGATCTAATGAAATCTAAGTTCGAAATGAGAATGGTTAGGGAATTAAACTATTTCCTTGGGTTGCAAGTAAAGCAACAACCTGATGGTATTTTTATTTCTCAAACTAAATATGCTTTGAACTTAATCAAAAAATTTGGATTTGAGAATGGTAAGAATTTTGATACTCCTATGAGTATAACCTTAAGACTCTCAAAAGACTCTACAGGTAAAAATGTGGATCCTAAAGTATATCGCAATATGATTGGCAGTTTACTTTATTTAACTGCAAGTAGACCTGATATTGCTTTTAGTGTTGGTATTTGTACTAGATATCAATCTGATGCTAAAGAGTCTCATCTAACTGCTGTTAAGCAGATTATACGATATTTCGTAAGTTCAGCTAATATGGGTCTCTGGTATCCATATGATACTAGTGTTCATTTGGCAGGGTACTCAGATGCTGATTGGGCTGGTAATATCGATGAAAGAAAGTCAACCAGTGGTGGTTGTTTCTATATTAGAAATTGTTTAGTTTCTTGGCTTAGCAAGAAGCAAAGTTCTATATCGCTCTCTACTGCTGAGGCTGAATACATCCCAGCTGTAAATGCATGTACTCAGTTTGTTTTGATGAAACGTATGTTAAGCGATTACGGAATTGCATAGGATTCAATGGTTTTACATTGTGATAATTCCAGTGTTATAAATATATCTAAAAATCTAATTCAGCATTCACGTACCAAGCACATTGATAATAGATATCACTACATTCGTGAGTTAGTGGAGAAAAGACTATCTCTTTGGATTACATTCTGACCGAGACTCAACTTGCTGACATTTTTACTAAACTGCTCGACAAAAGCAGGTTTAATAAATTAAAATTTGATCTTAGTATGTGCAATCTAAATTGAATATTCATGCTTGTTTGTATCATAGTATTTATATATATATATATATATGATAATTTATTGGTTTAAATTTCAATTTTTTTATGAAAAATGCCTATTTTAGTCGGTACACGACCAATCATGAACATAC
Source organism: Magnolia changhungtana (assembly GCA_030180095.1). NCBI lineage: Eukaryota > Viridiplantae > Streptophyta > Magnoliopsida > Magnoliales > Magnoliaceae > Magnolia > Magnolia changhungtana. The sequence goes on along the minus strand of JASAUF010000672.1, from coordinate 8,018,026 downwards.
TCGACCAGTCATGACACGACTAGTCGAGGACATCCCATGACCAGTCGTGTAGCGTGCTGGACCTTTTAAAATTTAGAAAAAAACTTCTTCTTTTTCATTTTAACTCTTTTTTCCAAAGAGCCGACGCCCGACCGGTCGTACCCACCTTCCTAGATCTTCAGGGTTAGTGCGTCATTTGCGTTTTTCTTGTAGATTCTAGTCAATATTACTTCATTTTCACTTTTGGAGTAATTTATTTTGTGATTCATTGCGATTTTGGAGTTTTCTTTTGAAAAATCTGATCTAGCAAAACCCTACTCCCCATATTTTGAAACTCCTTGTTTCTTTGATTCTTCTATTACAAATGGATGCTAGAGGAAAAAAGAGAACTTCCCGTGGTCCATCATGTTCTAGATCAACTCCTATCACTTGGCACCATCTTCGGTCACTAGAAGATGAGCCCTCTCATGTAAGGAATTTGCGATTGTGAAACGTTATTGTTGAAAGACCTGTTCATATTGAACACATTTCTCCTTTTGATCTCCTTCCTCTTTTCCAATCTGTAGGATGGGATAACATCCTACATTGGGGTGGGTCTGCATACCAGTCTATTACTCAGGCCAGGTTTGCATGCATTTTTAATTTTTTGACTGAGAATTTAACATTTAAAATAGTAACTAGAGAAAGTCCATTTGATGTAGACCGTCATTTGATCTCAGCTCTAATGGATATACCTGTCAATGATGAGGGTATTCCTATTCATACTCTAGTTGAGAATCAGAATCAGAAAAATGCATGCTCACTAAAGATTTATGCAATATGGATGTGCAATGGACTCATAAGGGGAATGTGCTCCCCTCAAAGTACTTATTACCTAAATACAGGGTTCTCCACAGAATCTTTACTTCAAATCTGTAACCGCGTTCTGGTAACAAAATAGAACTAACTTCCTTTATGGTTCATGTTTTGCATTCTATCATCTTTGGTACTAAAGTCTGTCTACCTTCTTTAATATGCCATTTCATCATTCAGTTTCATCTCCATCCAGGACACAGTGATATTCCATTTGCATTTCTTATGACTGTGTTAGCCACTCACATGCTGGTTGTTATGCCTATTGGAGAGGCTCCTATTCATCATCTTATTTTTAACAATTCTAATATAAACAAGATGAAATTGGAATTGGCTCCTGGCCAAGTGGGTGTTGGTGGTGGTGGAGCTGAAGCAAGGAATGTAGATGAGGCTGGTGATCTTCCTCCTGATGATATTAATATGGATGACATTTTTGATGAAATTGAATCAGACTTTACTAATGATCCAGACTATGAGCCATCCAATTTTGATGCTCGTCTTCGTACACTTAAGGAGAAGGTAGAGAACATGAATGTTGCTATGATTTGTAATTTAAATATACGCACAAGTATCTTAGGCGCTTAAACAAGGGTCTTCATCAACTTGATCCTACTATACCTGCTCCATCTTCTGAATCTGATTAAGTGTCTTTATTCATTGGTCTACAATAACTGTTAGACTATTTTGGTTTCTTTTAGTGTGCTAGACTTACTTTGGATTATACTGGTTTATAATATATGCACTTTGCATTTGCTTATATATCTTTTGTCTATTTAACTCCTTTATTATTCTCTTATTGGTCTTCCACTTCCATTTATTTCTTTCTTCCTTTGTCTTATTGTGACAAAAGGGGGGAGAATATTTTAAGTTTTGGATTGATTGATAAATATGAAATGTATAAGGATTGTGTGTGTGTGTGTGTGTGTGGGAGGGGGGGGGGGGGGTAGCATAATTTTTATGGATCTATGTGTGTTATTCAGGAGGAATAAGTAATGAGGAATTTGTGCTAGTTAATGACAACTGGTGCATGATTCTTTAACCAGGCTGTAACTGGTTCTCTTATATATGACTGGTGTATGATTCATTATTGAGCATGTAATGCTACTCTTATTTTTATTGGAGTATTTTGTCACAAATTTGACAAAGGGGGAGATTGTAAGTGCTATGGTTTCTTGCTCCTTTGTTTGTCAAATTTTGTGGTGCCAAAAACACAATCTGTCTTATGTAGCATGTTGGTTTATATGTTCAAGACACTGCATCACAATGCTACAAGTTAAGAACGGTGATCTACTTTAAGACATGTAAGGTCAGGTACATTGTCCACTCTTGTAAGCTTCAAAGTTCAGAGTCTTTGAAGAGCTACATCAAAAGTTCAAGTCTCAAGTACAACTCAAGATGAAGTACAACCCAAGACTAAAGTACAAGATAAAGTATAATTCAAATCCAAGCTTTAGAAGATCTCAAATTTAAGCTACATCAAGTATAGAGATCTCAAGCTTCATAATCTTTAAAGGTCAACCATCATCTGAAGAAATGAAGTTTTAATGTCCATACTTCACATTCAAGGTATGAATGACCTTAGATTTACCTTAGGGTAGGTCATTTTGTATACATAATTCAAATTGAATCATTTTATAAGTATTTAGTCTGTTCTAAGACTAGTCCTAGACCTTGTTCAACTAGTCCTAGAACTGGCTCAACCAGTCCAGGTAATTCCAAGACCAGTCCTAAGTTGTTGAAAATTTTTGAAATTTTTTGGTTGAGCTTCAACTAGTCCTGGAGACTACTCGACCAATCGTAGGAACAGTGCCGACTCATTCACGACCAGTCCTGTAACTACGAATCAAACTCTAGCAACGATATCTTGTGTCTCACGACCATTCGTGTGTAAGTCACGACCAGTCGTGGAGGCCTCACGATCGGTCGTGAAGTGCCTACGACCAGTCATGGAATGGTTTTATCCGATCGCGCTTAAAATTTCTAAATGTAGTTCGTCCTACGACCAGTCGTGGTGGCCACACGACCAGTCGTAGACATAGTTTCTACATCTATAAATAGAACACGAATTTCAGAGTTTCATATCGAATTCTAGTAAAATCAAGGCATCACTCAGAGAGATAAGTTTGTGTTATTTTTAAGCTACATTGTGCATATTTAATATTCTCTTTTATTAGGTTTATCAATTTGATTTTGTTTCAATATTCCAATCTAATTTGAAAAGAGGAATTACTGTTTTCCTTCTTCTTAGAATCAAAATCAAATAGAGCTAGCCCAATTGGTTTAATTTAAAATCCATCTAGAATCTAGAACCATTTCAAAGTGAGTATTAGACAATTGAACTTCTATATTCAAACTTCTACTCTGATTTGCTTCTTCCGGGCTGCTACAAAATGAGAAATCCAGGTATTTTACATTTGTATAAATCATGTATGTTTTTGGTTTCTTTTGAGATTGAGCTAGAAAAATCTCATTGTGTTGGTTATCTGAGGAGAGCCAGAAAACTTAGAAAGTAGGATTTTTTGAATTGTGTAAGCCCATTTGAAAGATACAATTGTGAAGGTTTTAGGTGAACCTGAAAAACCTATTTTCATAGTGAACGCTAATGTCCCCTGTGTAAGGATATTAGGAGTGGAGTAGCAAGCTGTGTGGCTATTGTTTAACAATTGGTGTATACACAGGCGAACCACTATAATTCTTTGTGTCTTATGGTTTGAATGTTTATTTAATTTCTATATCTTTTATCATTCAAGTTTGTGGGATGTATGTGTGGATGTGAATGTTATAATATTTACATTTCAAGCATTGTGGGGAATATTGTAATAGTTTAAAATTTATTTCTTGCTATTTCCTTTCAGTTTAAGTTTTTTATATTCAAATTGTTCTAGTAAGGTTATCCTGCCATAAACCCTTGGTTTTTATGGTGCAAGGATGTCCTTAGAACAACATTGATATCATCCTCTCTATTCTAGTATTTGAGGTTGTTTTATATTTCCATATTGTGATTTGTTTAAAGTGCTATCATTCCTTTATTCATTGAAATTCTGCTGTTAAAATTGTAAATTTGGCATAGTCCTATTCACCCCCCCTCTAGGACATATAGTTAGGCCTTTTCAGTAACGCACATTGTGAAATACTTACATCGATTTGTGCACCACTACCCAAACCCATGGAATTACGCATTGACCAAGAGGGTCTCTACTTAGAGCGCATTACGCCCATGATAAAATATTTGAATCACTAGTTGTGATACCTTTAACACATCACTTGCATCAAAGAGAATGTAAACTGAATCATGGGAGCTTTGGGATTCCAAGACACATGCTCAAGCCATAAGAGTAGATAGCACAAGGCTAACAAAATAAGGAGCAAAGTAGCAATGACTAACTCAATAAAGCAGGGAGTGACAATGGCCAACTTAACTAAAAAGGAGAGTAGCAATGACTAACTCAACAAAGAGGAGAGTGGCAATGGCCAACTCAACAAAGAGAAGAGTAGCAAGGGCTAACTCAACAAAATTGGTAAAAGTAAGGGCAAGACTTGTATCCATCGCCAACTCAACAAAATTGGTAAAAGCAAGGGCAAGGCTTGTATCCATCGCCAACTCAACAAAGATAAGAGTAACAAGGGCTAACTCAACAAAATTGGTAAAAACAAGGGCAAGGATTATATCCATCGCCCCAAAAATAATAAAGATCACTCATAATTATCATCTTACCATAATTCAAAAAGGGTAATTGATTGTTGGTAGTAAATTAAACAATTACAGGAAGAGAATCAAATAGCATGATAATAAAGCGTATTAAAGATAAGATAAATTATCTTAAATCAAGGTAAGCTTAAAGGAATCCCTTATATAAATTCAGAAAGATCATACATAATTAACATCACACCTTAACCGCTATTCCCAAAGAATAAATATTTGCATGGAGGATTCAAAGCATGTGAGAGAATAGAATAAATCAAACCAAATCAAGTTAATATAAGCTTAAAGGAATCCCTCACCCTAGCCTTAGATTTAAATCCTAGGTAGATATCTATGTAGAAAAGCTTCTACATGAAAGCTTCCATATGAATTACAACATCTGTTAAGTAAGAAGGAGACACAGTACATATGGAGAAGGAAGATGGCGTCTAGGCTTCTCCTTCTCTTTCTCTTTTTCTACCTCTCTTTCTTTCTTTTTCTTCTTTCTCTTTCTCTCTCTCCTTGGGCGTTGGAAGATTGGGTGTGTGAGAGGAGAGGGGAATACACACTCTATTTTAAAAGGAGTGGGCGTGTGAGAGGGGTGTGTTTCACATCCCACTTGGATTAGATTTATCCAATTTTTCCTTTTTCTGACGATCTTTCTTTAAATCTAATTCATCCATTATATCAGGGTCGTCGAATAGATCCGGGGTATATATTTTCCTGGTGATTCGAAATTTAGATTGGCCTATCTTAAAAATTCTCTTAACGGATGCCAAAACGAACTTAATCTCAATTAACGGTCCACACTTAATGATCAGGGCCCAATTTTGAGGAAAATGTGTAATCATGATAGAAAAACGGTTGGACAAAATTTGGTGGTTGCTTGATGGTGAAAAAATCTTAAATCCAAAATTTCATCTTTTGTACAAAAAAGAAGGAACTAGCTTCAACCTTCAACGATGTAGGATTATATATCAAGGTCTTAATTTTGTATAACCTCGTAGTCATATGAGACCAGAGTATGGTCCAAATTTGAGTTGCGATGGACGAAAAGAAATGGTTAAATCGGAAGATCCAGATTTATAAGGAGTTGGTGGGCCTTGACAGGATAACTTCTCACCTAAGGAAAAGCCTACCAAAGTGGGGTCTTCACATTTCACACTTAGTCCATATGATGGGCAATCCAAGTTGTTCATATGAAGGGAAATATCTTACTACGACTACCCACGAGGCTTCTTCACTTGATGGATACCAAAATCAATGGTTAAGGGACTGATTTGTTAATTGAGTCACTTTTACAATGATCTAAGGGTCGAAATTTGACATATATGGTTAATTTATGATACATAGGCATGGTATAAAATTTCACTTCAAACGGATAGTGGGAACCATGTGATCTAGAATTTAAGGGTCTAAGTTAATGACATTTTCATAATTATTGTTAATATAAGAGTTTTGGGAAATCTAATGGTTCTACATGATTGTAGGCATGTTTCTAAGTAATTCTTATAAAAGAACTTATATCTAAATCATTATGAATAAGAAATTATTCACCAAACTAATTAAGGGAATGCACGTATATCAATCACCATAATGGATGGCCAGATGACATGTTAGAAATAGAAGACTGATGGTTGGTACTCTAACAATATATATAAGTATATCTATGATCAGTTTTATAAATGGAAGAACACAAGGTGGGTTTCTGGAGTGATTAGGGGGTAAAACATGTGTATCGTTAGATTCGAGTGTCATGTTCATATGTGTAAGTTTCTCAGATTGTAGTTTTGATAGTGGGGTAAACAAATTCATAGGTAATGAACAAGATAAACGGATCAGAATCTCAACTTGATGTGTGTACGAGTAGATGTAGAGATCAAGTAACTAGTTTACTACGATTGGGTGGTATAAAATCAAGGTGGATGGTTATATGTCTCCATCTAGTAGTGCATATTTGACTAAGTGGTTAGTTATGATGGACAAATGAGAATGTTTGGGTAGATGATAATCTTATCTTAAAATCAACGGTCAGATTGCTTGATATATGGATGAAGATTATTCCCAACGATCAGATTCATGTTGGAGAATAGATGTAAGGTTAGGATAGCTAGATTGGTGTCATACACATGTATATAATATGTTAAATTTTATGATAACACTCGAGAACTTTCAATACTCGTGTATTGAAATGTTCAGGGTGTTACATGGGAAATACAAGAACCAGGGTTGTGGACAACCTGTGCTTAATTTCAACAAAGCTCCTATCGGCTTCATCGGTCCACTGAAACTGACCCTTGTTCATGCAATCTGTGATTGGTAGCATAACAGTGCTAAAATTCTTCACAAACTGACGATAAAATGTCGCCAGTTTTTAAAAGCTTCGTACCTTGTGAATGTTTGCGGGAACCGACCATTCCCTGATTGCCTTCACCTTTTCTTTATCCATCTGTATGCCCATGAATGTCACGATAAAGCCAAAAAACAATAGGTTATCGGTTATGAAGCTGCATTTTTTAAAATTGAGATACAATTTATTTTCAATGAGCACTTGAAGGACCTCCTTGAGGTGTTCCATATGGGTGGCTTCATCTTGACTGTATATCAAAATATCATTGAAATAAACTGCAACAAAGCACCCAATGAATAGGTTCAGAACTTGGTTCATCAACCTCATGAATGTGCTAAGCGTGCTCGAAAGACTGAAGGGCGTGACCATCCATTTGTACAACCCTTCCTTGGTTGTTCATACCCCAAGTATAGGGTTGTGATGTAGTAATAATCTCGGTAAGACCGAGGTCGAATCCATAGGGAATGAACCTTATACGTAATCTAAAAGTAACTTGAACTAGAACTAGACGAAGATGTAATCTAAACCAGGAAAATTAAGAGAATTACGGTGAATTATTAAACTAAAACTTGTAAAATTCAAAGGTGGGAAACTAGGGTGCCAAGGATCCACTTATAGAGATAGGGAGATCTATGCTTGATTCATAAACACAACTGGATTTAGAGTCTCTTCTTCATCCAGTTGGAAGATATATCATTAAAAATTTAAATCTGAACTTCCTTTAATCCAGTTTTCAAGAGATGAGAGGTATGAGAATTAGACTTAATTCCATCACAAGACCATGCCCATGAGACAAAGTAAACAACAGAATTTAACCAATCCACATCCAATCTAAGAGAGTTATAAATGTTAACCATGCCCAGGGGATGATGGTGAACAACAGGGTTCCCAAATTCATAATCACAATAATGAAAAGAACATACTCAAAGTTATCGCAGATCCATTGTAATTTAGGTCACAACAAACCATTAAAAACTAAAGGCATTCCTTATAATCAAACTAGAATCAAAATCAATTCAACTTAAACCTGAATTAAAAAGCATAAAGAAAAATCTCTCATCTCACTATATGCTTCACCTCTTAGCCCTATCTAAGAGGTTTAGCCTGACATAATCATGATTAGGCTAAAATCTCTTAAAAAGCATTAAAGGAAAGAAAGAGAAAAATAAGGAGAAGAAAAGAAAAACTCCTAACCATCAGCCTCTCTCTCTCTCTCTCTCTCTCTCTCTCTCTCTCTCTCTCTCTTCCTTCACTCCATGGCCCAAAGATTGCCTCCATGGCTACCCTTGCTTGGATCCCACGTCCAAGATTGGATGTTCACCACATCCTCCCTCTCTTTTATAGGCTCCAAAGGCAGCTTAGAGTGTTGGAGACGGTGCTTTCGCAGCTCATACACGTTGCGCACTGAAACGCAAAGCAACCTGCATTTGGATAGAATTTTCGACCGGTGGACGTCCAAGAAACACTTTTTGTCTCCATGGCTGGGGTAAAGACCCCCCTGCCCGATCTTTTAGACGGTTTAGATCATCTAACCGACCATTGTTATGATCACAGAATGTCCCATGGAGGAAACAGCGTCCGACGTGCATATTTTAGAGAATTTCTTGCGTTGACATGTTAGGTGGGCCCCACAGTGATGTTTTCGAGGAAATACACCCCACTCATTAGATTCTTGGCGAAAAATCAATCGGAAAGGAGTGGTTTTGGTCGAGTTTTGGTGCGGTCCACTGTATCAAATCAACTCGCCATATATCTTGCATTTTTTAGCGATCTACAACGGTTGTGCCCCCACCCCCCTCTGGACGCAATGAACGGTCCAGATCGTTTATATGGGAGATGAGTGGGGCCCACTAAGCAAATCCAGCTGGACAGCTATGCAAAGAGAGATGGAAGGAGACGGGTCAGCATGCGCTGACCCGTTCTCGGCTGTTGTTGCATAGCCAGTGCACTTGTGCAGTGTGCACACACGACTTAAGGTGGGGTCCACTTTAATGTTATGAGAAATCTGTTCCGTCCGTCCGTTCTGTCACCCCATTAAAGTGGTAGAGAAAAAAAATAAAGTATATCCAGATATCAGGTGGGCCCCAAATCAGAGTATTGTGGGCTGATATGTCCGTTGGGCTACTTCCACAAGGATCCAATGGCTGAAATTCGACGCATACGGTTAATTTAAGGTCCTCAAGCCAGATATAAAGTTTCAAGCCGAACAGATGGTGGAAACCTTGTAATCTTACATTCTAGATGCTTTTCAGACCTCTTTAACATGAATCACTTGATTTTCTCGGATCTTTAGCGTGTAAATTCTTTGTTCTTGGTCTCCTAAGATCTGTCCCTTGCCTTAGTAATTTTAGAGCGTTAAATCCATGCTTTTAATACCCTTTACAGTCCAAGCTCTTTAAATTCACCTTGCAACAAAAACACGATTAAAATAGGACGTTAAGCATTATCATGTTTGTAAAATCAGGTAATAATTGGGGTCTAATATGCAATATTTGACCCTCAACACAATCCCCAACCAGCATTTTGCTAGTCCTGAGCAAAGTATGCGAAAAATAATTTAAGAATTACGGGACAATTCCTATAAACTCGAGTGACTTTTGAAAAATAATCCAGTCAATAGGATTCTAAGATTTATGAATGTTGGGCATTAATTTCTCCTAGGCTCAAGCGTACAGTAAACTTCATAGTCATGTCTAAAGTAGTATCCATCGATTAGAACAATTCTAAACATTGAGTTTCATGGGTGTATAGTGTAACCTCGGCTTATCATCATTAAGAGTCCAATTGTCAATTTTCACGATAACATTGATAATCAAATAAAGCATTCCTGGATATCCAACCTAAATCGAAACTTTTCTTACAGTTCATCCTTTTTACACTTCCAGCTTTTGATTTTTCCATCAATGGCTTCACACTGTGTCAACCTTTTTAAAGATCTTTAACAGGTAGCCGTTTTCGAATACATTATTTTTTAGTTGGGTATTCTCTTTTTTTTTTTTTTTCCAATGAACATGATGGACAAATTTCTCAGGTTAGTTCCTTCCATGCTTAGTGATTACCAGGTTTATAAGTCAATATCGAACAGAAACCTTAATGTGTAAGATAGATGTGATATGTGAAATTATGACTCAATCAATGTTTAAAACTTCTAATCATGGATTAACAATTCGAACTTAACTGTGAAATCTAAAGATAACTGAATCCAAGAGTCATTAATTACCAACATTATGTATCTTATACTTCTAAAATCAAGATGGCCCTCAAAATCACTTCGAATTCACAAGAATTTCCAGAAAAACTTTGAAAAAAATTTCACAATTTTTGCTCAAAGCTAAGAAAATACTGATTAGGTAACCTAATCTCTCATCCCCAACCTAAAATCTACATTGTCCTCAACATAAAAGATATAAGCATGCAATGCATATGAGACAACAAAATTGAAGGAGAAGTGATGGAAAGATAGTACCTGATGAAGGAATTAAGAGGCTTTTGCCAAAGAGATCTCAGTGTGAGAGTGGGTTAGCATAAGAGTGAAACCAATGAAAACAAACTATCCTAGAACGTCTGGAAAGTAAACTATCCTAACGGCATAAAGCCGACTATCCTAGAACGATAAAAAGCCAACTACCCTAGTCCTATGAAAGCAGGGGAAAAGCTACTCAGCCATGCCGCAAGGTTCCTCTTCTGGCCAATATCTTAATAAATTTCTCAGGAGGTTCCTCAACAAGACCATCCAAAAGCCCTTTTTGCAATAAGCTTGGATGCCCTGGAGCATGAAATTCCAGAGAAATCTATAGACCTCATCAAAAAATTGTCATTGCATCGCCTGAGGTATCCAAAGTGTATATGATTCACCTATGACAAAAAAAAGTTTCAATGTTAGTAATCCATGGTGAATCCGAGACTACAGGTAGATAAAATTCAGAAATTTTCTCATGAAGTGATGTAGTCTCAATACATTCCAAAATTCCAGACTTCGATTCCATTGTTAGCTCCTCCTCCTTTAATGGTAAGCATTCAAGATCTATGGAAGGAAGGATTTCAGAGTAAGAGTTCCCTTAGTCCGTAACAACCATTGAGGTCATGTTTTGTAAGGCATCCACTATTTATTTTATCATAGGATCGTTTGAATTTACAAAGTGTGCTAACCAATCATCCAAAGAGTTGGGAAATTCCACATTGAAATCTATAATGCGGTGATCAAGGACTCCATCGTCTTTAAAAGTAGATGGAGGTATGCTCTCTTGCTCCAGCCCTGCACAGACAGATTAAGGGTCAGTAGATGAAGTATTGATGTGAACACTCTGTTCATTACAGCTACTCAGTAGAGGCATTGAATCATCAAAAGTGTACAACTCAGATAGTGGCCTCAACTGGATGGTTTCAAATTCCAGAGTCATATCGACCAACTCGTCCCTCTCCCGAATCATATCATTATTCAATTCAAGGGAGTGGTCCAAACATGTCTCACAAGAGTTACAAGGGTCGGTCGTAAGGGGCTCATCCTCCACATTTAAATCAGACATGTCAGATGAGTGGAGTAGATCATTATGATCGATCACTTCGTGCACCTTATGATCATTGATATGGGCCAAACTTGAAGTTGATTCCAGTGAATCTTGGGCTGTGCTCTCATGAATCCCATCCCAATACTTATCATCATCTAATTCCGTGCAGTACACACTTGGGATGGGATCACATTCCTCACATTTTATTCCTAGATTAGATTGAGGTTCGACTAAACTAACCTCTTCCTCATCGATGAAACCAAGTGTGTCATGTGAGTGAAGTGTGTCAGAATCATTATATTTGAAAGACACTCACGTCTCTTGATCATTCCTTTGGACCGTCATCGAGATTGACTCTTCAAAAAATTGAACCATATGCTCATTAATGGAATCTAACTCTTTATTACATATTCCAAAGTTCTTCAAAAGCGAGTTAGGATCACTTTCCTCGCATTATATTTCTGGACTGGGTTGAGGCTGGGTGAACGAGCCTCCACTAGCTTATCGAGGCGCGAATTAAGCGCTTTCAACATTTTTATAATTTTTGCAAGACAGTCCATGTTACGCTGAAATGAATCCTCTTGGATCGTTTCTGGTTGGATCTCAAACATATGGTATTCAAGAGAACAATTATTACAACATGTTGTTAGTTCATCTTCCCAATTTTGATGTTTTCATTGGTTATAGTAATACGGATCATAGGTAGGAGAGTACGATGGTTGATAATAGTCCTCATTCCCATAATTATGATCGCGTAAAGAATTTTTAATCGATGGAGCATAATATTTCAGTCGGTTCTCGATGATGGTTTCAAAAAAATCTTGAGATATAGGTTGAATTCTATCGTAATCATTATACATCCCTCCCCAATATCTCTTATCCATCTCAGCATATTAACGTACCTACTCTTCCATGGTGAAACCCTAACTCTGAATCTAAAAATTTTTAAAAAAAATTTTAAAAATAAAAAGAAAAGATCCTATAACAGTATGGAAAGTAAAAGGAGGAGAAGTTAGAAGGAAGTTATCAAATTAGAAGTTCTTAAGATCCTGCAAAAGAAAACAAAAAAATATATATATAGTTTTCAAAAATAGAAATTCTTAAGTTAGAAAGTTCCTCCAACCTAAAATAGAAAGTAAGTTAGTTCTTAAAAAAAAATAATAATAATAATAATAATAATAATAAAATAAAAAAGAGTTTTTAAACCTAAAAATAGAAAAAATCAGAAAGAGATTACCAATTTAGAAAGTCTATATCAGGGTCCTACAAAACAGGAAAGTTAGGTTAGTTTCTAGAAATCAAATAGAAAAACCTTAAAACTAGAAAAACCCTAATCTTAACCTAATTCTAAAACCAGTTAATCTCAGAAAAATGTAACCGTCAATCCCCGGCAACGGCACCAAAAACTTATTCACACCCCAAGTAAAGGGTTGTGATGTAGTAATAATCTCAGCAAGACCGAGGTCGAATCTATAGGGACTGAACCTTGTACATAATCTGAAAGTAACTTGAACTAGAACTAGGCGAAGATGTAATCTAAACCAGGAAAAATAAGAGAATTACGGTGAATTATTAAACTAAAACTTGTAAAATTCAAACGTGGGGAACTAGGGTGCCAAGGATCTACTTGTAGAGATCAAGGAGATCTATGCTTGATTTATAAACACAACTGAATTTAGAGTCCCATCTTCATCCAGTTGAAAGATATATCATTAAAAATCCAAATATGAACTTCCTTTGATCCAGTTTTCAAGAGATGAGAGGTATGAGAATTAGACTTGATTCCATCACAAAACCATACCTATGAGACAAACTAAACAACATAATTTAACCAATCCACATCTAATGTAAGAGAGTTATGAATGTTAGGAAGGGTTTCATCATCCAACCATGCCCAGGGGACGATAGTGAACAACAAGGTTCCCAAATTCATAATCACAATAATGAAAAGAACATGCTCAAAGCTATCGCAGATCCACTGTAATTTAGGTCACAACGAACCATTAAAAACTAAAGGCATTTCTTATAATCAAACTAGAATCAAAATCAATTCAACTTAAACCTGAATCAAAAGGTATAAAGAAAAATCTCTCATCTCACTACAAGCTTCACCTCTTAGCCCTAGCTAGGAGGTTTAGCCTGACATAATCATGATTAGGCTAAAATCTCTTAAAAAGCATTAATGGAAGGAAAGAGAAAAATAAGGAGAAGAAAAGAAAAACTCCCAGCCATCAGCCTCTCTCTCTCTCTCTCTCTCTCTCTCTCTCTCTCTCTCTCTCTCTCTTCCTTCACTCTATGGCCTAAAGATTGCCTCCACGGCTGCCCTTGCTTGGATCCCACATACAAGATTGGATGTTCTTCACGTCCTCCCTCTCTTTTATAGGCTCCAGGGGCAGTTTAGAGTGCTGGAGACGGTGCTTTAACAGCTCATACACGCTGCGCAGCGAAACGCAAAGCAACCCACATTTGGATAGAATTTTCGGCCGAAGGACGTCCAAGAAACACTTTTTTATTTCTATGGCTGGGGTAAAGACCCCCTGCCCAATCTTTTGGACTGTTCAGATCATCTAACCAACCATTGTTATTATCACAGAATGTTCCACGAAGGAAACAGCGTCCGACGTGCGTATTTTGGAGAATTTCTTTCACTAACGTGTTCGGTGGGCCCCACAGTGATGTTTTCAAGGAAATCCACCCCGTTCATTAGATTCCTGGTGAAAAACTAGTAGGAAAGGAGTGGTTTTGGTCAATTTTTGGTGCGGTCCACTGTATTAAATCAACTCGACGTCCATCCTACGTTTTCTTGCGATCCACATGTGTACGTGTGCATGGGGACAAAAGGCCACCATGGCGAGGGTCGTGCCCCCCCTCTAGACGCAATGGACGGTCTAAATCATCCACATGGGAGATGGGTGGCGCCCACTAAGCAAATCTGGTCGGACGCTGTCTGGCCACTGTGTTTCTACGTAAAGATAGATGGAAGGAGACGGGTGAGCGTGCGTTAACCTGTTCTCGGCTTTTGGTGCACAGCCAGTGCACTTGTGCACTGTGCATACACCACTCAAGGTGGGATCCACTTTAACGTTTATGAGAAATCTATTCCATCCATCCGTTCTGTCACCCCATTTAAGGGGTTGAGACCAAAATTGAGGTATATCCAGATATCAGGTGGGCCCCAAATCATAGTATTGTGGGCTGATATGTCTGTTGGGCCACTTCCACAAGGATCCAATGGCTGAAATTCAATGTGTACGGTTAATTTATGGTCTCAGGCTAGATATAATGTTTCGAGCCAAACGGATAGTGGGAACCCTGTGATCTTGCATTTTGGATGATTTTCAAGCCTTTTTAGCGTGAATCACTTGATTTTCTCAGATCTTTAGCATGTAAATTCTTCGTTCTCGATCCCCTAATATTCGTCCCTTACCTTGGTGATTTTAGAGCGTTAAATCTATGCTTTTAATACCATTTTTAGTCCAAGCTTTTTAAATTCACCTTACAACAAAAACACGATTAAAATAGGACGTTAAGCATTATCATATTCGTAAAATCAGGTAATAATTGGGGTGTAATATGTAATATTTGACCCTCGACATTAGTCTTAAAGGCCATCTTTCACTCATCATCCGACTGCATTCAAATCTGATGGTAATCACTCTTTAGATCCAATTTAGAGAATAATTTCACGCCCTCAAGCATGTCCAAAATATCGTGCAACCATGGTATGAGAAACCTATATTTTATAATGATTTTGTTAATGGCTTGGCTGTTGACACACATGCACCGACTCCCATATTTCTTAAGAGTTAATAGAGTAGGTAAGGCGCATGGGCTCATGGTTTCTCGGATAAGACCCTTACGGATCAGTTCCTCCACTTACCCCTGTAGAATTTTACACTTCTTCGGACTCATCCAATAGTAAGGACGATTTGGTAAGCTGGACCCAGAGACAAGGTCGATATAGTGTTGAATATCTCACATGGGAGGTAATCCGTCGGGAAGGTCATCAGGCCAAATTTCTTTAAACTCATGCAGTAAGGGTTTTAGTTCACAAGAGATGTTGGTGAGATCGAGTTCTTTCCCTTTTACAATTAGTTAATAGGTCTGTCCTATTTCTTTGGATTCCTCCACGAAGTCCTGTATGGTTAAGAGAAAACAACCCCCTACTTTAAAAGTTTTAATTGGTCCATCTGGATCCATAGGGGCCAATATGGATTTTCGGCTGTCCTTGACGGAAATATACACATTATCTCACCCTTTATGAGTGGCGTCACGGTTGGATTGTCAAGGTCGACCGATTAGTATGTTACATGCCTCCATGTCAACCACATAGCATACTACATTTTTATAATGTCCGTCAATTGAAAAGGATATGGTGCACTATTCAGTTACCTTTATTTCACTGACCTTCTTGACCCAACTGATTGTATATGGGGAGGGGTGACGCTCCATTTTCAATTACAATTTTTCTACCATTACCCTAGAGATGATGTTCTTGCTGCTCCCATTATCGATGATCACATCACAAACTTTTCGATTCACCGTAAACATAGTTCGAAAGATGTTATGTCATTGTGGTTGTACTTCTTTCCTTAGCGCATACAATAGTCGCCTCACGATAAGTGATTTTCCATGATCTTACTGAACCTAACCTGACTCATCCGTCTCATCTTCTATGGTATTTTCTTATTCCCCAACACCTGGATCTTCATCAGCATTTTTAACACTACCATCATTGATGGCGAAGTTCACTACTTGTCGCTAGGGACAAGTATTTGATAGGTAACCAGCTAGCCACGATAAAAGCAATTATGCCTTGGCCAAGCATAGGGGTTCAGGATCTTTCTTGGGCCAGCAGCAATTGATATGTCCCTTTGAGACCTAACTTTCTCTCTTCCTTAATCTCGGTTCACGGGTGTATGAGGTTGAGTGCATGCTCCTACGAGCTCCTTTCATCTGGGCTGTGCAGCTCCCTGGGGCGGACCTGCCACAACAACCCTAGCGATAGGATAGGTCCGTGTGTTGGGACATTCAAGTTGCACTTCTACTCGAGTGGTCAACTTGATTGCATCATTCATCATCCAAACGGACTGCATCTGGACCTGATTCTGGATCACCATATGCGATCCACCATTGAATCAGGCGACTTGCTGTGATTCATTTTCAGCTAAATTGTTACATGTCGTCAGAATTCTTCCACATAATCTCTCACTGTCCGACTACCCTACCGACAATTTTGGTGTTGTTGAATAGTACCCAATCGTAGTCACTAGGGAGGAATCGTGCGCATAGTAGTTACTTCATCTGCTATCATGTGTAGATTAGTCCTTTCGTCTGTCTCGTCTGTGTGAGTTGTAGTTGCTCCCACTTAGCTGAAGTTATACCCTTCAACTTGTAGGCCACAAGCTTGACCTTTTTGCATTAAGGATGTCCATATAGTTGAAAAATCACTCAACTTCAGAAAATCAATCGAGAAAATCCTCAATACATAGTTAGCCATTAAAGCTAGGAATATCGACCCTCATCTTGAACTCCTGATTTGTCCGATCTACTCGATCGCCACCTTGTCAGGGATATTGGAGGGTTATGTCGTCGACCTCCTCGCTGTTAGATCCTCCTTCATCAGGAGTGATCCTTCGGTTCGTTACTGACACTATTTCATGATCAGGATGATTATGAGTTCCAACAATAGCTGGTGGTAGATTGCCACTATGTACACGAAGCTACCCTTGGGCCTCCGTTATGCAATCTGCCATACGATCGATGGAAGCTTACATCTCTTGCATGGCTTGCCGATTCTCTTGCTACGCCGCTTCTAAAGTTGTCGCTATTAAAGGTAAATTCCCTGAAGCACCATAAATGAGATTGTTGCCCGACCCGTCGTTAGAAGTCATAGATCCGAGGAAAAGTCTCGCTTTGATACCAAACTAACATAGGGAAGGACGTGAGGTCGAGCACTGTCGTCCTCAAGGGGATAATTGTTCTGAATCCACAAAACTTCTATGAACTCCTCATAGAGACTTCTCGAATCCACGAGGAAAAGAACAAAAAAATAGAAAATAAATTCTATAAAATTTGAAATTGATAGATGAATGAAATAAACGAGTTCACAACCCTTTAACTAGGGATACTAAGCAATGGAAGAAATTTCAAAATCAAAGTACAACTAAAACTCTTAGAATTTGCAACTTACTATAAATAGTAAAGTTACTATTTATATACGGTCAGTAATGTCTACTTAGTGCACAAGGTTTTCGGCCAAAAATAGTAAGTGTCCTATTTGGCTTCACCACACCGCTCTCCTAATTATTCTAATTAAGCACTTTTCATGTTGGGCGCAACTCGTAATGCCTAAGGGATGAAGAGTTATAATCAAACTAAAACTTACTATTTATATATAAAAAAATAAAATTAAAACAGGAAAAAGACCGTCAATCTGATAGTATTTTGCAAATCCGGCTTGTGTAACCTGGCATAGTAGGGTTGGGTGGCTAAAGTAGCTCGTCCTACCTCAAAATCATATATTTTATGTCCGATAACTCAATCCGGTTTGTGAAATGCCCATCATTCTATATTCTTCTTCTCTAAATTATCCATCTTGGCCATGAAATTATCCGGGACCCACTCTACATAGCATAGCCCTCCACATGACCAAATGCACGTGCCCTTGAAAATAGGCTCAAGTCTCATGAAAAAAACCTTTCTTATGGGCATGAAAAATTCCTTGGAACTAATCTAACGTGAGATTAAACCCACGACACAACAAAACAACTTAATTTATTCAAAATTTTAAAAGAAAACAAAATAATTCATAAATATTATTTTGAAACACAAGTACAACAACCGACAAGTACCATGTATACCATGTTCCTGCCTGTATAGAGGGAAGAACAGTAACATGGTAGATCATTCTTTCCACGGCACATACGGATGATGATGCATCAATCGAGACCCTCCATCTAGTTTTTCATACGATTAATTGGATATGGATAAAAGAAGCAGAGTTTATCCCAACCATCCAATCACTGTCCTTCAAAAAGACAGCAGTAATTCACGTCCCTTAATGCAAACGCAGCACCTTAACTAACGTGATGCGCTGTCCCTTTTTTGTTCACGTTCATGGCCAACAAAGCATGTGGCCCGACAAAGTGGGGCCCACCAGGTCTCAAGATCTTCCTCAAGATCCTTGCCCATGCAATGCACCTAAATATCTACTATGTTACGCAGGAAGACTTCCATTTACATAAATGATATTTCCATTTTACTGGTAAAGGTAATTTGCTCATTATTATAATCATTGTTCCATACTGAAAAGCATTCACGTAGAAGAATTTGCTCATTATTATAATCCCACCGTACTGTTACTTTTATGTGGGGACTGTAGTTGTTGGATCAGGATCATATTGCAAGGATCCAATCGTTCACATGATGGGCCTCACAGCAGATGGGGATTGACAGAAAAACATTAAAAATAAATAAATAAATAAAACTGTTGACTTGTTACGTATGGACATTTCATCATATATATAGCCTAGCTGTGGATGGTTGAGATCTTCTAGATTGAAATAGCCTGAAAATGGCCCATAAAACCATCATTAGAGTAGACAGACATAATATATATATATATATATATATATATATATATATATATATATATATATATATATATATATATATATATATATATATATATATGATTTGTCTACTCCAACGATGGTTTTATGGGCCATTTTCAGGATATTTCAATCTAGAAGATCTCAACCATCCACAGCTAGGCCTACCGCGCATAAATGGTTTGGACCACTATAAAATAGCCCCACATTCAACTATGATGGTTTAACAGTATGCGAACCGCCTGTGATGTGGTTAATGAATGGTGCCACATGCGCTATCATACATGGGTCTGCACCATAAAAGGCAAAGATTTATGTGTTTGAAATGACAATTGTATCTTTTCCACCGTAGGCCCCTCATTCAAGGGGTGGATGTCCCTTTTTCATTGAATCGCATTAGGGTTGGAATAATCTCTTATAACCTAAGTTACAAGTAATCTTCACTTATCCTTACACTGAAAAGTAATGAATAAAAATTATTTGCAAGCTTTTGTGTTGTGTGCTTGATAAATTCATAGTGTACAATGAAAAGTAAAAGTTTACCTGTGAAATGATGATAATTAATAATTTTGACATTTTTAAGAACAGCTTATATCTGACAAACGCACAAAATATTTTTTTAATTGATTATATAAATCACATTTTATATATATATATATATATATATATATATATATATATATATATATATATAACATCATTTCTAAAAGTGCCCTTATTTGTAAATTAACGTGACAGTCGAGTCATAGAGTCCAGTGAGCCCCACATAAAAACTACAAGCTGAAAACTTGAAAAAGTGGAATTGTTCAAAGATCTTAAAAAGTAAACTAAACCTCACATCCCATGACCAAAACACAACAGGTAATAATCCCCTTAAAAATGTTCTAATCTATCCTAAAATCAACTAGGAAAACATCTCTGGTAAATTAGAAAATAGAAAAATAAGTTAAAGAACAAATGAAAAAATCATAAGTTTTATGCAACTTTCAATTCATCGAACAACCTTTGATGACATCGAAAATAGAGTCATTTTTGTCCAGCAACCAAACCAAAAATCTGGAACGAATCTCGATTACATCGAACTTATCTTGATGACATCAAAAATAAGCACTCATATGTCCAGCAAGCTCAAGTTAAAATTCACTTAAAATGATCGATGACTTGACATCGAAATTCAAACTTCAATGACATTAAACGTATGTTCGATGACATCAAACCAATGCCTAACTTGTCCAGAGAGTTCTATTGGAAAATCATGAACTCATTCAATGACATCGAAATTCAAATTTCGATGACATCGAAGGTATGTTTGATTACATCATAAATGGACTAGACTTATCCAGGGTGTTTTATAGAAAATGAACTGAACTCTTCGATTTCATCAAATTACCCTCGATGACATCGAAATTCAAATTTCGATGACATTGATGCATGTTCGATGAATCGAACAATTAAATGAGATTATCCAACAAGCTCCAAGCAATTTTATTAAAAACCCCAATGCCATCGATCACACTTCAATGACATCGAACACGAACAAAATTTGCCTGTTTTTTTTACTATTGTGATTTTTGTCTTTATAAATAAAGGCTTGGTTTCTTGGTTTGTATTGAGAAAAATAATGTCATTTAAGAGAGTAATTACTAGAGGAAAACACCCACCATCTTAAATCTCATTTCTCATGCGAGTTCATCCTTTAACTCTATCTTAAATGCAATCATTAGAATATCAATAGATTGGATTTAAAAATGAACTATACCATTCAAGGATCTTCTAGTAGCTCATTTATTGGAAAATCATTGAGTTAGAATCCTATGAATGTTTGGCATTTGAGAATCTCATCCTCACTTAATGACCCACATTTAATAGAGGAGATTCACCAAAAATATTTAAACTTAACAACCAACAACTTGAATCAGGAGCATTTACAGTTATTGCAGATCAAGGGAGTTGAAGACTCTTCATCAACAAGGGAGATAATCTTCAGAATGTGCTAAAACAAAGCTCACCTACTTACAAGTAAGTTATTGGAGTCCATACGATCTGAAAACGTTTTCTTGTGTAGGATTGGGACTCAGAGTTTGAGACTCAAACTCACTAAGATATTTCATAGGCCTTCGACGGGAGAATACACATAGAGCCCTTGTGTAGGATCTATTTGCTTTGTGTAGGCATGTGTTGATTGCCTTGTGTAGGCATGAGTTGATTGCCTTGTGTAGGCGATACCTTATCTAGGTTGTGAAGGTTTATGGTTAACCTGATTTAAAACCATTGGATAGTGAAATTTGACACACTCTAGAGTAGAGTGCGTCAGCCGGGAGTGGAGTAGGCACATAGCTGAAGCACTTTATATGATCCCATTTGGGATTATCTTTGTGCATTTATTTAATTATGCTCATGTACTTTGAATGCTTAATTATGATGCATGATTAGATGAATATCTAGGATTGATAGGAATCACATACCACTCACTCATATACATTATCTTCATAGGCTAGTTGCTTTACTTACATATCTATTGTAGCCTATGTGATTGGACCCTCTATTGGCTTAGAAGCCTTAGAATTAAATTGACTTGCTTAGTTTAATTACAAATTAGTTTAAGTTAGGGAATTGGGATTTTAAATTAGGATAAATTTTAAAAAGTCATATTCACCCCCCTCTAAGACAATTAGACCTATATCCATACTTCAGTAACAGCAGTCTTACAGCAATTTCAGTTAGTATCAGAGCTCAGTTCCTCTTAAAGGGTTTAACTACCTAAATAAAGATCCTAACTGAAGTTGGAATTATGGCCAAAGGAGAGGGAACATCAATCTCTCGACCGCCTATCTTTGATGGTTCAAACTATGCATATTGGAATGCAAGAATGAACTATTTTTTGCAGTCTTTGGACCATGATGTTTGGAAAATTGTTGAAAATGGATATGTGCTACCAACTGAACAAGTAGTACTCGATAATTGCACTACCATCTCTAGGCCCAAACCAAAAGTCATGTGGAATGACCATGAAAAACAGATGAAAACATGTGAAGCCAAAGCCATAAATGTTATTTACTGTGCAGTCTCACAGGAAGTATTTAATCAAATTAGAATGTGTGGAACTTCAAAAGAAGCATGGGATTTATTGGAATCAACACATGAAGGAACAAGCACAATAAAGAGGTTAAGGCTGCAGCTCTTGACAACCTAATTTGAACACATAAAAATGGAAGAACATGATACATTTATGAAGTTTGTCACTAAATTAAATATCATATGTAACTCTATGGGGGGACTTAGAGAGAAAATTTTGGTACCTAAAATTTATAGGAAAATTATGAGATCTTTGTCGGAACATTTTAACTCCAAAATCCCCACCATTAAAGAATGCAGGAATATTGATAAAATGAAAGTAGAAGAATTTGCGGGTTCTCTATAAACTTTTGAACTAAACTTCAAACCACCCACAAAATCCAAAAACAATGTTCTCAAGGCCTCTAAAATCATAACTACAATAGAGGAAGAAGAAAGTGAGAATGAAGATGTTGATGAGGAAGTAACTCTTTTGGCTAAACAGTTCAAAAGATTCTTTAACAAGAACCATGGAAAACCATACAACAACAAAGGGAAATAATTAGACCACAAGCGCCAAATAGGCAAACCCTTTAACAAGTCCAAAGAACCCCAATGTTACAACTGCAGGAAGTATGGTCACATATCCACGGAATGTCCTACAAAGAAATCAAAGAGAAAAGTTATGGCACCCATGTGGGATGACACCGATGACTCTAACTCAAAAACTAGTGAGTCTGAGAGTGATGGAGACCAAAAGTCACTAAAAATACTCATGGCCTCCACCACTACAGTCATCCCCAATTCAAGAATGATGATGAGATAGATGAGTATAATGTTGAAGATGCCAATATTGAAAGAGAAGCTACTGATTACAGTCTTATAATTAAGAAATGAATCAAGAAAATTGATCATCTAAAATCAAAAATTGAGAAACTAAAAAGAGAAAACAAAAAACTGAGACTAGAAGTAGAAAAATCCGATCTCAGAGCAGAACTTACTCATAAATTAATTTACTCAAAGTAATGAAAAGTTATAAAGACTTATAGGCTTAGGAAGGAACTCTAAAAATATGAGAGATCTAGGGTATGATACAGATAAATCTAACTCCATTCTTATACCACCTGTGATGATCAAAACAACTGCCTCAAGTAGCAAACATGAAAGTTTATTCTACCATACATGCAGAGAGATGGGGCACTACAAATTTGAATGTCCTGTACTAAAACAGTCTCACTCCACTTTTGGTTTAAGTAAACCCAATCCGAACAGAAAAATGTGCAGAAATCAAGGAATTCTTCAAAACAAGAATCTCTGAATTACTTACCTGGAGTATTCAGAGCACCTATGAATAACCACTCTAAAAAGGAAATCAAAACATCATGCTCAAAGAAAGTGGTTACCAAATGGGTGATATTAAATAAAAACAATTGCCCGACGAGTCATGATAAACTAAACTCGGGCACTTGTGGTGGTTGCTCCAAGTGAAATAATTGGGGACCATGACCCATTCCTATGATAACTCTTAAATGTGATAATGGGTTAGTCACATAAAAAAAGGGAACTCCATCAGGAAAAGTAAGCAAAGAAAAATATAAAAATTGGACTTCTTAAGGATGAAAGATGCTTTAATTATTAAGGGACCAAAACACAATCTTCATAATATCTCCCTAGATTAATGATTAAGCACTACACTATCATCTTTCTTCTTTTATTGAAAATTCCAATGCCATCGAACTGTCACTCGATGACATCGAAAGTGACCTTTGATGACATCGAACACGAACAGAATCTGCCTATTTTTTTACTGTTGTGATTTTTGTCTTTATAAATAGAGACTTGGTTTTTTAGTTTGTATTGAGAAAAATAGTGACATTTAAGAGAGTAATTGTTATAGGAAAACACCCACCATCTTAAATCTCGTTTTTCATGAGAGTTCATCCTTAAACCCTATCTTAAATGTAACCATTGGATTATCAATAGATTGGATTGAAGAACGAACTCCACCATTCAAGGATCTTCTAGCAGCTCATTTATTGAAAAATTATTGAGTTTGAATCCTATGAATGTTTGACATTTGGGAATATCATCCTCACTTAAAGACCCACATTTAATAAAGGAGATTCACCAAAAATATCTTAACTAAACAACTAGCAACTTGCATCGAGAGCATCTACAGCTGTTGCAGATCAAGGGAGCTGAAGACTCTTCATCAATAAGTGAGATCATCTTCAGAATGTGCTAAAACGAGGCATAAGTTATTAAAGAACATAGGATCTGAAAACCTTTCGTTGTGTAGGATTGGGATTTGGAGTTTGATACTTAAACTCGCTATGACCTTTCGTAGGAGTGCAGTTTTTTAACAGACAACTTGTTTTCTTAGGATATGTTGCGACGTCCACAGGCATTTGTGTGGATGATGAAAGTCTGTGAGCCATCAGAGAATGATCGATTCCGATGAGCGTTCATGAAGTGAGGAGTTTTCACATGTTAGCGATATTTTATCATTGATTCATGTGAAATTCCAGCACTATAGTCACACCCATTACAGATTGCATGAAAAAATGGCCGTTTCAATGGACTGATGAGGCTAACAAGAGCTTTGTTGAACTCAAGAATCGATTGTCTACAACATTGGTCTTGGTTCTTCCTAGTTTCGATAAGCTATTTGAGGTTAAGTGTGACGCCTCATATGCTAAAATTGGAGGAGTCTTATCCTAAGAAAGCATACCAATAGTCTTTTAAAATGAGAAGCTCAGCGAAGCCCGAAAGAAATTGTCGAAATATGAGCTTAAGTTCTATGCTGTGGTTCAAGCATTTTGACATTGGCGACATTATCTGATTCAGAGAGAGTTTGTCCTCTGCACTGACTATCAAGGTTTAAATTTTATTAATAGTCAGCCTAATGTGAACCGTGTGTGTAAGACCCGTATCCTAGCCCGTATCATTTCGTAGGCTTCCTCGGTCCTTCCGGTCGAATTCTGGCGACCCGCGATTTGTTATCGGCATTTGCGCGCGATCATGAGTCGTGTCTCGTATATTAGAGTCGGCTCGACCCGAGACTTACACCTCTGCGATCACGAGGCGATACTCGGGCTAAGAGATGTGGGCCTGCGTTCAGTTCAAGGAAAAATGTCACACAAGAGAATCTCTACCAAATATCAAATCAATCCCATCAATCAATCAAAGTACAACCCATTACTTCATCCCATACCCAAGTACACAAGCCATACCCCAAGTCAATTCTTTCTTACACAACACATACCACCCATCACCCATCACTCCCTTACATCCCATCCTCTCTCTCTCTCTCTTTCTCTCTCATTTCTTCCAAGCAATCCCTCCATGGAGTAACCCACGTCCATGTCTCCCATGAGAAACCATGTGTGGCCCACTTCCCACCTCTTATCTCCACCATCCTAAGAACATCTCGACCGTTGAAATCATCCCCTTAGAGCTCTAGATCATGTTGGCGGTGGGAGGAGGAGAAGATCATAGGTGGGTGCTTCTTTCTCTCTCTCTCTCTCCCCCTCTCTCTTTCAATATTTTGGTGTGATGATGTGGCGTGTGGCCCACCCGGATGTACCCCACCTCGATGTGTGTCTTGTCCAACCATTGAAGCCATATGGGCCCTACCCTTGGTGATGGAAAACACAAATATTAGATTGATTCAAATCATGTGGGCCACGTCTACGTGGGACCCACCAGCCGTGGTCCCCACACGTGGGACCCACATTGATGAATTTCATATAAACACCATCCGTCCAGCGTCCAGGGACGCTGGACGTGTTCCTTGGAATTGAGCAGCCAGTGAGGCATACTCGCTGTAAGGAAAAAAAAGTACTTGATTTTTTTAGGCTTTTTGATGGACCACTCATGCAGGCCCTACCTTGATATATTTACTTAATCCAAGCCATCCATCCCCTTCTTTAGATCATTTTAGGCGTTGAATCAAAAAATGAGGCTGATCTAATTTCCTGACAGGCCTTAGTATAGAAAACAGTGTTTACACCATTGAATTTCATCCTGTTATTTCTGTACACCAAAAACCATCCAATATTGGGCTTGACGGGTGTGTGTCGAGCCACAGGGACTAATGGCTGGGTCAGATCCACCTGATGCGGGCCCCGTGTATGAAAATCCCCAGAAATACATTTTTTTCAAAAAAAAATAAGACGACGGCGTCTGCTGCTTCTTGACAGAGTCGCAAGCATTGTGCCACATTACACGTGCGAACGAACAGTGGGCCTCACGCCCCAACTGTGGGCCCCACCGTGATGATTTTTAAACATCAACGCCATGCATTAGGTGGGCCCTTAGGGCAGTGGCCCCCTGCCAAAAATCAACCGTATACGGAACTCAGGAGGGTCATACCATCTAAAATCATGTGAAGACATGCCTAAAACATATAAAATCACTTGGTGGGGCCTACCTGAAATTTGGATGCAGCTAAAACTTGGTCTGAACCCTCAGCCAAGTGGGACATACATAATGAGTGGGCTGGATTTGTGAACCACATTCCAGTGGGCCCCATGGCCGTGTGACCTCACCATCAGGTTGGATGATAAATAAACATCATCGTGGGCCCTGGTCCACGTGACCATATGAACAGGTTGGGTGGCAAATAAACATTCCAGTGGACCCCTGGTCCAATGACCTTATCAACAGATTGGATGGAAATATACATCGCGGAGGGCCCTAGCCCACGTGATCTTATGAACAGCTTGGAATTCAAATAAACAGCATGGTGGGCCCCTGCCCCTGGCCCACGTGACCCAACCAATAGGTTGGGGTGCAAATAAACATTATAGTGGACCCCAGGTCCACGTGACTTTATGAACAGCTAGGGTGAAAAATAAAAATTATGGTGAGCCCCACATGGGACCCACTAATGTATGTTTTGCGATCCATACCTTCCATTAGTGTGGGCCCCACTATGAGGCGTGTACTTTATCTATGTCATCCATCCTTCACATCCCTATGGGATCCACCATGATGCATGTGTTGCATCCAAGCCTTCCAATCATTTTGAAAGCTCGTCTTAAGGCTTGAGACTAAAAATGAGATAGATCTATAATTCAAGTAGGCCCCACCATTTAAAATAGAGGGGGGTCAATGACATTCACCGTTCAAAACTTCTTGAGGGCCACTGTAGTTCCGATCAAGCTGATGTTTTTACCTTCACTTCAAATTTCTCCATGTAAATTTATAAATAGGTTGGATTCCAAAACAATCCCTAACGGTGGGCCCTGTAGGATTCTTAATGGTGAAAATCATTGTCGCCACTGTTATTTGGAGTGTGGTCCAGTTGATCTTTTGATACGATTCATATATGTATAAGGCCCATGTGATTAAGCCCACTTTGATGTATTTTGTGGTCCATTCGAGGTGCCCACTTTGATATACTTGTGACCCATCTGTGAGGCCTACCTTGATATATTTATGGGGCTCATTAGTACGACCCAATGATGCGGCCCACTTGTTATACATGAGGCCCATTGGTGCGGCTCATTAACACGACCCAACTTGATATGATGAGACTCAGGTGCATGGCCCACCTGTTACGTATATTAGGCCTATGTGCAAGGACCTCATGTTATGTATTTGTGGCCCTTTTGGGCGTGACCCATTGAGTTGTATTCTGGGTCCATATAGTACGGCCCATTTGGTGTATATGAGGTCCATGTGTTGTAGCCCATTAAAATGTATTTTCAGCCCATATGTTGTGGTCCATGCGATGCCTTTTGAGGCCCATGTGCAGGGTCCACTTATTATGTGTTTATATTCCATTTGGCAAGGCCGATTGATATGTATTTGTAGCCCGTTTGGTAAGGCCCATTAGTGCGGCCAGTGGATGTGGCCCACTTGATGTAATGTAGCTTATTGTGATATATTTTCGGTCCATATGATGAGGCTGATATGGTGTATTTATGGCCCATGTGCCGAGGCCCATCGCGATGTATATAAGGTGGTGTGACCCATTGTGACGTATTCGAGGACCGTAGGACATGGCCCGATATGATGTGTTGCAGCCCATTCGATAAGGCCCAGTGTGATGTACATTAGGTCCTTGTGTGAGACTGTGGGGCCCATTATATGTTTGGCCCTATGTAGGCCACTCCAAAGGAGCAATGTTGGTTAAATGTCCATATTGATGAGCAATGACGGTTAGATGTCCTCATTGTGACCTTACCTTAGGCCTTATTAGGCTTATTCTCTTCGTGGGTTAACCCAAATAAGCGGGCCCCATTCGCCATAGACGGATGGCTCTGTGCTATCGGATTTGATATAACCACGATCGAAAGTCGATCCTTACATTATGGTTGATTGGTTGTCCATCTATGGACCCCGCCTTATTTATATATGCTGGTTATCGGTGCCAATTATCGATGTTGATCGTCGGTGCTGATTATTGATATTGATTATCGGTACCAATTATCGAGGCCAATTTCGAGTGTCAATTTCAATTGCCAAGGCCGATTGTCGGGACCTATATGATGTATATGCGACCCATAGTTGAGGCCTATTGTAATGTATTTATGGCCTATGGGCAAGGCCCATTGTGATGTATTCGTGGCCTATGGGCAAGGCCCATTGTGATATGTATTAGGCCCATGACACAAAGCCCATTTGATGTATTCAGGGCCCATGTGTAGGGCCCACATGTCATGTATTTGAGGCCCATGAGCAGGGCTCACCTGTTGTGTATATGTGACCCTTGAGTAAGGCCCATGGTGTTGTATATTAGGTCCTTGTGTGAGGCCATGGGACCACTATATGTTAGGCCCTATGTGGGTCATTCCTTGGGAGCAATGTTGGTTAAATGTCCACATTGTCTAGGTCGATTGTCGATGCTGGTTATGGATACCGATTATGAGAATGTGATAGCATAGCATCATGATACATGTCCATACGCATCATCTGCATGTTTGTTATGAGATGTGGTTGATCATTGCATATGTCATTGAGCATGTTGTTATGAGACTCCCTGATAGGTGGAGGTTATCTTACATGAGCGCACGGTATGCACAGGATTGATGCATGACTGGATTGTATGACTCATGCATCTTGCATTATGATTACTGTATGCCCTAGCAACACGAGAGCTGTAGCCTCCACAGGCATATTGTGGATGGCCAGACGGGACACTAGAAATGTTTGGTTCTAACATACGGTCGTCATAGATGTCCCTGGGTAAATATCCCTAAACCTCCATGGCCAAGAGACGCTCCAACGTCGAGACCGGGTGGATAAATGAGCGCCCGAGTGCCGAATACCAGGAGGTCACGTCTCCCACTATGTCATGGTCGGTTGGGAGGGGGTGTGGACTAACCCGCCCGAGGGTAGGGAGCAATACTAGGCTGAGTTTGACCAACTCATGAATGGGTCCACTATCGACGTGCCGGATAGGAATTGGCAGACTATTGGCCAGGCGGATAGTGAGGTTTCTTACGCTCACTTGGATTGTGCGGCAAGGAGAGCGGCAGTGCCATTTGGAGTGTACTAAACCCCGGTGATGATCCCAGAGATGAACTGTACTGATATGTGGACTATTGGGCAGGAGTTGCATACTTATTCACTATCCACTTGGGTTGGTGGTGCGCAACTACTTGTTACGTGTGCCTTCGCAATGGCCAAGATTTCGGTTGGGGCGTGCGACTAACCTGAGATCAGGAGTTTACCACATTGAGTCTGATTATCCAAATTTAGGTATTGGACTAGTTTGTATAAAAGTTCCTTGTGATAGACCCCATAGCCTGCGATACTACATACTATCATCCCGACTTCACACTCCGGCATGGTCATTCCATTCGCACAGCATATTGTCTTATATCCATGGCTTATGGCATTTTGGGTTACTGTGTTTCTGCATTTATATGGTCTAGATACGACTGACGCTATTCGTGAACTCATCAGGAATTGTATAATGCATTGCATCCTCGGCATATGATATTTGGCTCTTTATGACTCCTCTTTTGCATAGTTGTTATATATTGAGTATTCTGATATTAATTGACTCATAGACTTGTCCGTATTTCCACTTACCCTGTTATCGTATGATTTATGATCTTTTTAGTATTTCTGCTTACTCTGATAATTTATGATCTTGTCAGTATCTCTGCTTATTCTGATATTGTACGATTTATGGATTACCAGTATTTCCGATATTGTATGATGATGGCATTGTATTGAATACTTGACACTTACCTTGTGCACACACTTACACCACCCTCTAAGCTTTCTATAAGCTTATGCCCGATAGATGCGTACAGGTGATGTTAGGTTGCAGCAGTGTTGAGCCTAGAGCGTGCAGCGGTCTCCTGGAGTTTTGATTTCTGATATATGTATCTCTCTTTCAGCTTTGTACTCAAATGATTATATTAGTGGATATGTGATGATGATGTTGCCTTTGTGAATTGGGTAATCTTGTGGTTATGCTTATTACGAGTCAAATGTATATAAAAAAAATCCTCCTTGTAGGATTCCAGGATCAGAATCTGGCATATGCATGCTAGGAGCCGAGAATGGGGTACTATGGAGGCTGTCGGCACAAGATTTGGCGATCAGGATTCCTATGAATCCGATTTCCGGGTTTGGGGCATGACAGTGTGCATGCTATATGGGTCGCATTTTTATAGGAACTCACATTCATTCTGGAGAACAAGTTATGCAATAGAATAAGATGGTTAATGCACTTAGCCGTCGTGCATCACTACTATTTACAATAAGCAATGAGGTAGTCCGCTTCGACCGTCTCAAGGAGTTGTATGCTGAGGATGAGGACTTCAATGATGTATAGATGAGCTTCCAAGAGGGTATCCCAATACCTACATATGTAAGATCGTTTCCTCTTCAAAGGGAATCAATTGTGCATCCCTCAAGGGCTTGTTTGATTTTCTAATTCGGTGGTAAATGTAGTGTAAATGCGTAATGATTATTTCCTTACGTATTTACCACACTCTTCCCTGTATTTGATTTGACCGCTTACTTTTTGGATGCAAAAATCGAAAAGGCTGCAAAATAATTGTGGGTCCCATTGTGATGCGTGTCACTTATCCACACTTTTCATCCATTATGCCAGCTGAATTTATGGCATGGCCCAAAAAAGAAGGCATATCCAAAGCTCTAGTGGACCACGCCATAGAAAAAAGTGATCAAACACTTACCGTTAAAAACTTCTAAGGGCTACTATTTCTTTTGGTGTGGGCCACTTGAGTGTCAGATCTACATAATTTTTTGGCTCATGTCTTAAAATGTTGTAGTAAAACGGATGGACGGAACAGATATGTCATATAGGTCACTGTGAGGTCCAAAAATTTTAACTAGCACTTTTAAACCGATTTCTAAGGCAGGAATTCCCAAAATTTTCCAAACAGGTGAAAGTGTCATAATTACCCATTTAGCGGGTATTTACACTTGCATTGAAAAATCAAACAGGCCCCAAAGTTCTTTGAGAGAGTAGATTATCCAAGAGCTATGGAGGTGACCTTGTTGGACACCTTGGGGGAGACAAGATGTGGGTTCTTGTTGAGGAATGGTATTACTGACCACAATTGGTATGTGATGTGGGTAAAGATGTGTAGCACTGTCATGTTTGTCAAACCTCCAAGGAGTAGTCCAGAATACAGGCCTCTACACCCCATTACATGTGCCTGACGGCCCTTGGGAGGACTTATCTATGGACTTCATACTTGGTCTCCCACGAACACAATGCGACATGGATTCGGTGTTCGTGGTGCTAGATTTTTTCTCAAAGATGGCACACTTTATCCTATGTAAGAAGACACTCATTGTAACACACATGACGAATCTATTCTTTAGAGAAGTCATGCGGGTACACGAGGTTCCTAAGACCATTACTTCTGACCATGACACGAAGTTCATATGTCACTTCTGACGGACTTTCTGGAATCGGTTTGGTACGTGGCTTCAGTTCAGTAGTGCTTACCACTTACAAACTGATGAATATACTAAAGTTGTGAATTGCACATTAGGAAACATCCTTCTGTGTATTTCAGGTGTCAAGCCAAAATACTTGGATATAACCTTGTCTCAAGTGGAGTTTGCATTTAATAATATGGTGAACTGCTCAATAGGGAAGCCCCCATTCCAAATTATTTATAGTCGAGTGCACCGCCACACACTTGACTTGTTCTATTTGCCCAATCTCCCGGGCATGAGTATTGAAGCAGAACATATGTCGGATCAAATCATGGGCATTCATGTGGATGTGCAAGCTAAGTTGCAAGCTTCGAATGACAAGTACAAAGAGCAAACCGATAATCATCGGTGGTAAAATGTGTTCGAGGTAGACGATAATGTTATGGTTTATCTAGGCAAGGAGAGATTTCCAAGCGAGACCTATAACAAGTTGAAGAACATGAAGATTGGACTAGTATTGATCCTATAAAAGATCAATGGCAACGCTTACGTTGTTGATCTTCAGGATGATATTGAGGTCTCGTGTACTTTTAATGTTGCGAACTTGAACGATTATCGTGAACCGAAGTTGGATGAGAACTCGAGGTCAAGTTCTTTTGAAGCAAAGGGGACTAATGTAGAGTGGGTCGCAGACACTTTCATGGCAAAGATGGACTAGAGAAGGCCCGATCGGAGGCGGAAACGATCCGAACTGTCAGAACCTTAAATCAGTTGTATCTCGCAAACCTGGATGAGTTTTTCGACACATTATGTATGATTTTGGGGTAGGAGGACCAACTTAAGCCAACCAACTCTACTATGTCGGGTTTCCCAAGCCAGATTTTCAAGATTCCATCAGATCGACGATAAAAAGTCCAATTTAGTTTCATTTTTACTATAAATAGTAAGTTTTAGTTCGAGTATAATTTTGATCCTTATAGTAAGTTTGTTATTTATAGTAAGTCGTGTTTTTATGGTATTTGAGTTGGAGTTTAAGTCTAAAACTCGATTATTGGTTCGAGCTTCTTATTTAGAGAATCGTAATGTTATTTTTTTTTATCATCGATCAAATTATTTCCAATTTATTAGGAATTATTCTTGCTTTTATCCCTCATGGATTTGAGAAAGCTCTGTGAGGAGTCTAGAGAGCTCTGTGAATTCGGAGTAGTTACTCGTCGAGGAAGATGGTGATCGACCTCATCACGTCCCTCCATGCACTAGTGGCCAACATGAGTTTG
The DNA here is from genome assembly GCA_030180095.1 of Magnolia changhungtana. NCBI lineage: Eukaryota > Viridiplantae > Streptophyta > Magnoliopsida > Magnoliales > Magnoliaceae > Magnolia > Magnolia changhungtana. Next base: position 7,984,829 of record JASAUF010000672.1, on the reverse strand, counting down.
AATCTGCCTCATTTTTTGGGATTACATCTGTAACGCCCCAAAAATTGGGGGTCGAGCATAAACTCAACTCCCGAGTTCCAGAACATCACTTATGCAACAAAATGAATGATGATTGAATGTTGACTGTATTCGTGCATTGAACATGAGTGAGATTAAGCCAAAACAGCATATCATACTCCAGAGACAGTTAAATTACAAGCGGAAGACTATAATAGATAGATAAAATATATAAACTATGATGAGTCTCCAGAGTGTGATAACATTTCCAGGTTAAATAATTACAAGTACAGTTCTAAAATATACCTAATGTGAGGAAGTGTAATGTCTCCTATCCCAAATACCATAGCCCCGTCAATACAATACCAGGTCTTCATAGACCTATCAGAGAGATACAGATAGGAGAACTCCTCATCACCATAGAAGTAGTCCGGCTCTGCTTCATAAGCATCGCCATCATCTGAAACTCAACAAATCTGGTTGGTGTGTACAACACCGTCCCGTATCGTGGGAGTAAGTAGCTAACTCAGTGGAACAATAAGGCATAAGTTATCATGTTATCAATACAGTCAAGCAGTAATGATAAAGCAGTAAATCAAACACTTCTAGTTACTCTGATTAATGCAAGTATGAATGCAGGTATGATGGATGCCCTCACCGACATACTCCCTCATGCGACACCATCTCACGTTCGCGGCATGCTTACATCCCACAGTGCTCCACATCTTCCAGGCACATGCGATGCATGATGAGCATGATTACCGAGTTTTTAATTAATCCATTTCAAACAGCAGGGTTGGGAAACTAAGGTACCTCCCTTGTATCATTCCCAAACATGATCCATTCTAGGGTCATCAGTCCTAGTTAATATCAGACGATGGTGTGTTTTCTAGGTCACTGCAAAGGTCAATTTGTCGGGGTACATTACGTACAAAGGTTGCACCACTCCCCATCACCCCTTAAACGATTCATCACTATACGTGAAACAGGCCTAGTTCATACTCTATATACCGCGACAAACTCTAAGGCTCACCGCGATTTCGAGTATGCTCGAGGTCACTACTGAAAAGGGTGCTGTGGTCGTTGCTCGCATACGTTGCACCACTCCCCCATCACCTTATCAATGTAGGCCGACAGCACGAATATAGTGTCCCATACCACCATAATCGGCTCACGAGTTAAGGTGCTCACTGGTCACTACGGGGAGGCACGTAGCCCCAGCGTAGGCCGACAGCGCGACCACGGTGTCCCATACCACCATGCCCGGCTCATGAGTCTTAGCGGATCGAGGTACCATGGTTAAAAGGGATTCCACTGGTAAGTTTGGTACCCTAGGTTCAAGCAGTAGCGTCCAAACATGGTGAACATACATAAGACAGATCGGGTTGCCTGACGAGCTCAGCTAGCTCGAGCGCACAACAAGTTAAACGACATGAAGTGCATAAGCACTTCGCGTGGCCAACCACTATCGCCAACCGAAGTACGACTCGAGTTCGTCGAACACATCTCACGTGGCAAATGAATCACAGCCACGAATTCAATTCGTACTGATTGTCTGGACTATAAACATAGCCCCAAACACAATCAATTTCAAATAGTAAAGCAGTAATGGATCAAGGTTCAAATCATACAATCAAAGTTTGATAATATCCGTCTAGGGCTGCCAGGGCTGTTGCACGCATTCGTTGCTCCACTCCCCCATCACCCATGACGGATCGTACAACGTAAACATGAATTTAACATATGCATTACATAATTAAAATCATAAAAGCAGTTGAGCATGTTATAAAGCACAACACAAGCATGAGTTTGTACATATTCAATTCCTAATCACACAGCTATTCAAGGAAATCATACACATAGTTAAAGGAGTTGAGAATCATATCTCAACACCCTTAAACATTACAATTTACTAACTACTACTCATTCAGACATTTCAACAAATACTTTAAAATACAGGAATCAACATACATGACATATGTTGATCACAGAGGTATAAGGCCAAATCCTTTCACTAGGGAGTTACCCCAATCATAACACGCATACACCCATGACGGATAGTCATGGCAAGCAGGAATCCAAGTTCCATATTCATTTAGTCATTTCCACAAACACTTGGGCCACACATTTTAGCATATATAGTGTGTATTGGCCGTGACGTGATTTAGGGCAAATCCTTTCGTCAAAGGGGTATTGTCAATACAACAATCAATTATCCATGACAATTAGTCATGGCGAGCACGAATGAGAATTCTATACTCATTCAGTCATTTTCACAAACACTTATAATACATTATTACAACATACATGGTGTATGTTAGCAAAACATGTATTAGGGCTATCCTTTAGCCAAGTGAGTATTTTATCCATGTATAATATATTACTACAGCAAATAATCAAGATAAATACATCTCCAAAATTTATACGTATACAGTATTTTCTAGAATACGCATTTTCAACATACATAGTGTATACAAGCAAACATGTATTACGGCGATTCTTTTCGCCAAATAAGTAATTTATCCATATATCATATAATCATACGACACATAATCATGGCAAACACATTTCCAAAATATACATGTATACGGCACTCCTTACAATACAGTATTTCTACATACATAGTGTATATTAGTAAAACATGTATTTCGGCGAATCCTTTCGCCAAATAAGTCTTTTATCCATATATCGTATATCCATACGACAAATAAACATGTCAAACACATTTTCAAAAAAAATACGTATACGGTCTTTTATACGAATACCTAGAATATGTGAAATTCCATATTCTATAATTTTAATCGAAACAGAAAACGGAAAGCACTTTGTACATGTACAATTGTATGCAGATCATGAATCTACCATTATCTGACATTGAAAGCGTTGAAAATCGCAACCTATACACCTAAAGTCCTCACCTTGCCTCTTGGAATCTCAACGAATCAGCAAGGTTGGATGAGCTTCCGTATTCGGGAGTTTTCTAGCCTAAAGAGTGAAATCGGTTAGCTATTTCACAACTTATAGCCTAAACACCTCAAATCAGATCTAGGGTTAGGGTTTCTCACCTTAAAACGGAGTTGATATCGCCGGAAAAGCGATGAGAATCAGGTGGTGGAGCCCGAATAGCGGCAGGGAACAGCAGTAGGGAGTTCCTCCCACATCTCCCACACTTTCTCTCGCTTTTCTCTCTCTCAATCTCAAATTCATATGGCTGCCATGAGAGAGGGTTTAAGGTCCTTATATAGCCTAAAATTTTTTTCGAAATAGACTCCTGTTCAAAGTATACTTAGGTTATAACCAAAGCGGGACTTTTTTAGCTCAACGGAGGACTTCTGGCGGGCTTCCTTGAGCCAAAGGTCGGACTTAAGCTCACTAACGCTGGATCTACGTTCTATTAAGTTTTCGTTTCGGTCGGGATTCCAGATCACGCATGGCGGACCAGTTTCAGTTCAACGGTCAGCGGATCTCGATCGGAGATTCCGAGTACATGTAAATGTGTATGAAATTTTTCCTGATCCGAGGGTGAATTGGTCCGATTCGACGGTCAGGTTGTTATCACTGATCCGCAACCGAATGGTGCCGATCACTATTCAAGATATTTATTTTATAAAGGAAAGAGTGGTTTTCACACTCCTCGCTCGGACGCGATCGAATGGCCGTGGGACATTGTCTGGACTTGATTTCTGAGATGGTTGTCAAGCCCAGCGAGGCGGTCCTAGTTCCTTAACTTCGTGTTAATCGAACTTCCGACGTGCGGTCCAGATCCGATACGGATTTTCGAGATGCTCCCGAGAGCAGCCGGGTAATGAGATTGATCCTAGATTTTAGGGTAACCTAGCGTCAATGATTCTACAAGTTTTGAGTCTTGCTGGTCGTATTTAAAGCGATTCAATTGGATTTCATGGCTAATCTAGTTTAGCACTTAGTTAACTTTGTCAAATTTCTAAAGGATTTAATCCTAAGTGATTTCCGTCTGAGGTAGTATTTAGTCCTTTGCAGTTTGTATCTAAAGTGATCCAAGTTATACTACTTAGCTAGTTTAAGATAGTATCTAGGGCGAAGGTGCTTTGAAAAATTGAAAGCACAAGGTAGTGAAGGGTGGGATTTGTGAAGAAAATGGTTTGAAAAGGGATTTGAGGCTTTAATTGAGCGTTTAAGAAGTTAAACCTGTGTTAGGATTGACCCATTGCCTAAGGACGTCTAATCCCAGGTTGGCAAAAATCCGGGGTGTTACAATCTACCCCCCTTAAAATAAAATTTCGTCCCCGAAATTGGCTAAGGGTAATAAGGAAAGATTTTATTATTCCTTTTGCCGAAGTTTTATTGATTTCGAGTTTCCACGCGTGGTAGGATATATACTAGCCTAGTTCATTTTAGTCTACCCCCCTTAAAACTTATTTCTTTATCCATTTCTCATACCCTGATAGTTCGCTACAATTTATTTCTTTACCTATTTGGAGTCTCGACGACAATCCCCAATTATCTAGAGTAATATAGCTGTTTTCATTGTTTGACCAACACGGAGAGACGGTAATAGTGGGCTCGATCCCGATACATCGATCATCTACCGGGCCAGGGTAGGAAGCTCATCGTATCACTTTCGAATCCTGGTGGATCCTGGTCTTCTGCTTGGCCAAGCAGTGAGTCCATTGGTAGTCACCCAGGATTGAGAATTGGGTCAAGCCGCGAATGTTTCGCAGTTGTATATTTCAGTAACTCCGTAATCCGATCACTCTAAAACCGTAGGGAATGTCCATCATTGAAAGGTTCAAATTGTTTATTCTAAGGTTGCCCTTTAGGTCTTAGTCTAAGCGAGTCCTCGATATTATCTATGTCAAAGGAAATGGTGAATCAAATCTTACTAGATCATCCTAAAACGGTTTCTCATAGTAAAACTTGCTAGGGCTTCTATAATGTGCGTATGTTAACGAGCACCGTTTCGATCCTGGGCCAGTGGAGTAGGGTCCACCACGCTTCCGCTGCGCCACCCAGATCAAGAGATGCAATAGGTAACCTAACTAGATTTGGCTCATAATGTTCTACCCCCCTTAAAATTTTATTTTCACCCTTAAGGCTCAAGATTTATGTCCTGCTCCGTATATCGGAACAAGGTGTAGTTTAGGATCTATCCTTGACATGAAATGGGAAATACATTGGTCTGACTTTCATTGACAATGTGTACTATGGCATTGATACATATGGTTACAGAAAGGAACTAAAGAATGATGGGTATTGTAGTTGATTGCAGGGACAGGTGTGAGTTTGAGGCAAGATGCCTAATTCTACCAAGGAGTTTTGTCACGGTCCAGAATTATCCTATTTAATCGTGTCTAGCTTAATAGGCATGCTATCTTTCTACGTTCATAAGCACAATATGTATGCCGACATGGCATGTGATTTAGGACCTGATTCTTAACTGTCTGCTGCTCACTTGGGAAATTCCTTAGGCCTAAAAGGAAATATTTCTATTGGCTATATATTCTTACACTTCTCAAAGACAAAGTTATGAACTTTTGGTTGTAAGTGGTCAAGCCAACATGGAAGGAAAGTTGTGTAGTGGGTCAGAATCGGATACATGGACCTTCTGCCTCGCGAAGACAGAAAATTGTTGTATCAGTTCTTAATCCTAGTTGATCCCGACCTTCCGCTTGATCAGAGCATAGAGTTCATTGGTCGCCACCAAGATTGAGAATTCGATTCAAACCGCGAATACCTCGCTTATAGGTAGTGTCTCTGCTCCGTGTTCCTGATTGTACTAAGTCCTTGAGAAGGCAATTCTAAGGGTTATGTTGATTTGACCTAACATTAAATCCAAGGGATCTATAAGTTTTCTCTGGGCGTGAATAGGTTCTACGTTAAACAAGCTTCCTAAGAGTTGTTAAAGAAGCCTATGAGTACTAAGGGGATTTAGCGAAGGAACGGGGTCTCGCTCCAACCTAATCAAGCCGACTTACGCTAGATGGTTTCTAATACAAGAAATTGGTTATCGCTTAGGGTTAAAGTTGTCTAAGTGGAATTGAGTTACTCGAACTTGAATTTAATTACGCTTGAGCACTACACACCTGTTTATACTAGCTATGAAGGTCCTAGGGCTCATATTATGTATTTATTGGGTTTCCTATACTGTCAAGTCTGTCGAAATCTAGGAGCACCGCTCTAGGTCCAAATTCCAAAGGCCTACTTGGCCAGCAATCTTAAGTTGTACTAAATGGAACTGCATTGCTAATCCGACTTCAGGATTGGCAGTGGCATGGTCGGTAGGAGGGTGGGTGGGATAAAAATAAATTGTATAGGCTTTGGAAAATGAGCCTGGTGTTGGAAGAGTGTGAGATGGGATTTCCATATCCCACGATGGGGAATTTTTAAGTGTAATTTGAAAGAAAATTTCGGGATTTACGTTTAACTGCATACACTCCAAATATGGTATTGGAAAATATGGAATACACCCAAACCCCATGAGATCGAGAAAATGGCCGTAACCAATTCGAATAAGGCCATGGAAAATGAATGAAAAGTGAAGGGGAGAGAAACTAAGGGCTGGAGGTTTGTTCCTCCATGAGTTTGAGCCTCAACAGATGTTTGTAGAAGCCCAAATGAAAGGAAAGAAATGTAGGAAATGAAGAAATGGAAGGGGTACAAAACTTACACGTTTTTGAGCTTCAAATGGGGGTTGTAAGGACCCAAATGAGAGAGATCGGAGCGGGTAGGGAGGTGGGTACTGCTGTGAACGAAGGACGTGGATGGGTTGTAGTCGAAATCAGCAGATTGGGTGATTGGAAGGGAGTTTTAAGAGAGAGGACAGCAACTTGGAGGGGAAAAGGGAGCTTGGAGGGGGAGTTTGTGAAGGAAGTAGGGATTTGGGAGGAAGGAAAAGGATGGGACCCATGCCAGGGGGGTCCCACAACCCCCAAAGAGAATCAGCCCGAGCCGCAGGCCCGACCCAGCAAGGAAATCGGCGAGGGCCTCGCCAAAAAAATTTAAAAATTTAAAAAGGGGGCCCCATGGTCTTGTTCGTACAGTCCCCTGGGCCCCAAAAATCACTGGGTCCCACCTTGGGTACCCCCGGAAGTGCTCCGTTTGGCCCCCCGACCCCGATTCGCTCAATTTCGGGTAGTTTCGGGCAAACCGGACATAACTTGCATTATGGAATGAGTTATCTGACGTAAAATATATGAATTTGGGGTAGAACGAGCTAATGAAACCAACCAACCCAGCTACGCCGGGTTGCGCAGCCCGAAATTGCGGAAAAAAAAAACTCCGATTGATGGTCGTTTCCCTGTTTTAATTTCGTTTTACTAAAATAGTAATTTTTTTTTATTACTCTTCATTTGTTGGGCTTTAGGAGTTACGCTCATCGCGTAAAGAGCCTGGAATAATTAGGAGGACGGTTTGGTGAAGTCAAATAGGACACTTACTATTTTTGGCCGAAAACCTTGCACACTAGTAGACATCACAACCTAGGAGTTTTAGTTGTAGTTTGTTTCTGATTTCTTTCCCATTACCAGGTATTCCTATTTAAAGGGTTATGAACTCATTTTCTTTTGTCATTCATTACTCAATTTTGAATTTGTTAGAATTTATTTCTATTTTTTGCTTTTCTTTCCTCATGGATTCGAGAAGTCTCTGTGAGGAGTCCAGAGAAGCTCCGGGGATTCGGAGTAGTTATCCTCATCACGTTCATCCCTTATTCTACCGATTTTCAACGGTTGGGATGAGGTGGATTATGATCTAGACTCATTAATAGACGGCCTAGGAATGTTTTAAGGTCGACCCGTGCGACCAAGGTTAATACGGACTCGATTTCGGCGTTTGTTTTCAGCGAACTTCGCCAATTAGTGAAGTCGGGATACCTATGACTGTTTCTACATTCCGTCGCTCTCTCCTAAGTCAGAGTGCGTCAGTGTGCGTCGTGTGACCATAACCCAGGTCCGGTTTAATCCAAATCATGCTCTGATACCATCTTGTAACACCTCGAAAATCGGGGGTCGAGCATAAACTCAACTCCTGAGTTCCAGAACATCACTTATGCAACAAAATGAATGATGATTGAATGTTGACTGTATTCGTGCATTGAACATGAGTGAGATTAAGCCAAAACAAAGATATCATACTCCGAGACAAGTTAAATTACAAGCGGAAGACTATAATAGATAGATAAAATATATAAACTATGATGAGTCTCCAGAGTGTGATAACATTTCCAGGTTAAATAATTACAAGTACAGTTCTAAAATATACCTAATGTGAGGAAGTGTAATGTCTCCTATCCCAAATACCATAGCCCCGTCAATACAATACCAGGTCTTCATAGACCTATCAAAGAGATACAGATAGGAGAACTCCTCCTCATCACCATAGAAGTAGTCCGGCTCTGCTTCATAAGCATCGCCATCATCTGAAACTCAACAAATCTGGTTGGTGTGTACAACACCATCCCGTATCGTGGGAGTGAGTAGCTAACTCAGTGGAACAATAAGGCATAAGTTATCATGTTATCAATACAGTCAAGCAGTAATGATAAAGCAGTAAATCAAACACTCCTAGTTACTCTGATTAATGCAAGTATGAATGCAGGTATGATGGATGCCCTCACCGACATACTCCCTCATGTGACACCATCTCACGTTCGTGACATGCTTACATCCCACATAGAAGCTCCACATCTTCCATGCACATGCGATGCATGATGAGCATGATTACACGAGTTTTAATTAATCCATTTCAAACAAGGTTGGAAAACTAAGGTACCTCCCTTGTATCATTCCCAAACATGATCCATTCTAGGGTCGTCGATCCTAGTTAATATCGACGATGGTGTGTTTTCTAGGTCACTCTTATTTAATCATGGGTATGCACGCACAAAGGTTGCACCACTCCCCATCACCCCTTAAACGATTCATCACTATACGTAAACAAGCCTAGTTCATACTCTATATACCGCGACAAACTCTAAGGCTCACCGCGATTTCGAGTATGCTCGAGGTCACTTCAAAGGGTCAGTGGGCCGTTGCTCGCATACGTTGCACCACTCCCCATCACCTTATCAATGTAGGCCGACAAAGACGAATATAGTGTCCCACACCACCATAATCGGCTCACGAGTTAAGGTGCTCACCGGTCACTACGGGGAGGCACGTAGCCCCACCAGGCCGACAAATGGCATCACCACGGTGTCCCATACCACCATGCCCGGCTCATGAGTCTTAGCAGATCTAGGTACCATGGTTAAAAGGGATTCCACTGGTAAGTTTGGTACCCTAGGTTCAAGCAGTAGCGTCCAAACATGGTGAACATACATAAGACACGGTCGGGTTGCTGACGAGCTCGGCTCAGCTCGAGCGCACAACAAGTTAAACGACATGAAGTGCATAAGCACTTCGCGTGGCCAACCACTATCGCCAACCGAAGTACGACTCAAGTTCGTCGAACACATCTCACGTGGCAAATGAATCACAGCCACAAATTCAATTATGGTACCGATTGTCTGGACTATAAACATAGCCCCAAACACAATCAATTTCAAATAGTAAAGCAGTAATGGATCAAGGTTCAAATCATACAATCAAAGTTTGATAATATCCGTCTAGGGTTGCCAGGGCTGTTGCACGCATTCGTTGCTCCACTCCCCCATCACCCATGACGGATCGTACAACATAAACATGAATTTAACATATGCATTACATAATTAAAATCATAAAAGCAGTTGAGCATGTTATAAAGCACAACACAAGCATGAGTTTGTACCTATTCAATTCCTAATCACATAGCTATTCAAGGAAATCATACACATAGTTAAAGGAGTTGAGAATCATATCTCAACACCCTTAAACATTACAATTTACTAACTACTACTCATTCAGACATTTCAACAAACACTTTAAAATACGTCAATCAACATACATGACATATGTTGATCACAGAGGTATAAGGCAAATCCTTTCACTAGGAGTTACCCCAATCATAACATAAAGCGCATATACCCATGACGGATAGTCATACAAAGCATGAATCTAAGTTCCATATTCATTCAATTTCCACAAACACTTGGGCCCCACATTTTAGCATATATAGTGTGTATTGGCATGGCGTGATTTAGGCAAATCCTTTCGTCAAAGGGGTATTGTCAATACAACAATCAATTATCCATGACAATTAGTCATAGCGAAACCAACACTTGAATGAGAATTCATACTCATTCATCATTTTCACAAACACTTATAATACACTATTACAACATACATGGTGTATGTTAGCAAAACATGTATTAGGGCTATCCTTTAGCCAAGTGAGTATTTTATCCATGTATAATATATTACTACAGCAAATTATCTACGCATTTTCAACATACATAGTGTATACAAGCAAACGTGTATTACGGCAATTCTTTTCGCCAAATAAGTAATTTATCCATATATCATATAATCATACGACACATAATCATGGCAAACACATTTCCAAAATATACATGTATACGGCACTCCTTACAATACAGTATTTCTACATACATAGTGTATATTAGTAAAACATGTATTTCGGTGAATCCTTTCGCCAAATAAGTCTTTTATCCATATATCGTATATCCATACGACAAATAAACATGTCAAACACATTTCCAAAAAAAATACGTAGACGGTATTTTATACGAATACCTAGAATATGTGAAATTCCATATTCTATAATTTTAATCGAAACAGAAAACGGAAAGCACTTTGTACATGTGCAATTGCATGCAGATCATGAATCTACCATTATCTGACATTGAAAGCGTTGAAAATCGTAACCTATACACCTAAAGTCCTCACCTTGCCTCTTGGAATCTCAACGAATCAGCAAGGTTGGATGAGCTTCCGTATTCGGGAGTTTTCTAGCCTAAAGAGTGAAGTCGGTTAGCTATTTCACAACCTATAGCCTATACACCTCAAATCAGATCTAGGGTTAGGGTTTCTCACCTTAAAACGGAGTTGATATCGCCGGGAAAGCAATGAGAATCAGGTGGTGGAGCCCGAATAGCGGCAGGGAACTGCAGCATGGAGTTCCTCCCACATCTCCCACACTTTCTCTCTCTTTTCTCTCTCAATCTCAAATTCATATGGCTGCCATGAGAGAGGGTTTAAGGTCCTTATATAGCCTAAAAATTTTTCGAAATAGACTCCTGTTCAAAGTATACTTAGGTTATAACCAAAGCGGGACTTTTTCAGCTCAACGGAGGACTTCTGGCGGGCCTCCTTGAGCCAAAGGTCGGACTTAAGCTCACTAACGCTGGATCTACGTTCTATTAAGTTTTCGTTTCGGTCGGGATTCCAGATCACGCATGGCGGACCAGTTTCAGTTCAACGGTCAGCGGATCTTGATCGAAAATTCCGAGTACATGTAAATGTGTATGAAGTTTTTCTTGATCCGAGCGTGTAATTGGGTCTGATTCTGACGGTCTGGTTGCTTAATACTGATCCGCAACCGAATGGTCCCAGATCACTATTCAAGATATTTATTTTGTAAAGGAAAGTGGTTTTCACACTCCCTCGCTCCTGACGAGATCGAATGGCCGTGGGACATTGTCTGGACTTGATTTCCGAGATGGTTGTCAAGCCCAGCGAGGCGGTCCTAGTTCCTTAACTTCGTGTTAATCGGACTTCCGACGTGCGGTCCAGATCCGATACGGAGTTTCGAGATGCTCCCGAGAGCAGCCGGGTAATGAGATTGATCCTAGATTTTAGGGTAACCTAGCGTCAATGATTCTACAAGTTTTGGGTCTTGCAGATCGTATTTAAAGCGATTCAAATGGATTTCATGGCTAATCTAGTTTAGCACTTAGTTAACTTTGTCAAATTTCTAAAGGATTTAATCCTAAGTGATTTCCGTCTGAGGTAGTATTTAGTCCTTTGCAGTTTGTATCTAAAGTGATCCAAGTTATACTACTTAGCTAGTTTAAGATAGTGTCTAGGGCAAAGGTGCTTTGAAAAATTGAAAGCACAAGGTAGTAAAGGGTGGGATTTGTGAAGAAAATGGTTTGAAAAGGAATTTGAAACTTTAATTGAGCGTTTAAGAAGTTAAACCTGTGTTAGGATTGACCCATTGCCTAAGGACGTCTAATCCCAGGTTGGCAAAAATCCGGGGTGTTACAATCTACCCCCCTTAAAATAAAATTTCGTCCCCGAAATTGGCTAAGGGTAATAAGGAAAGATTTTATTATTCCTTTTGCCGAAGTTTTATTGATTTCGAGTTTCCACGCGTGGTAGGATATATACTAGCCTAGTTCATTTTAGTCTACCCCCCTTAAAACTTATTTCTTTATCCATTTCTCATACCCTGATAGTTCGCTACAATTTATTTCTTTACCTATTTGGAGTCTCGACGACAATCCCCAATTATCTAGAGTAATATAGCTGTTTTCATTGTTTGACCAACACGGAGAGAGGGTAATAGTGGGCTCGATCCCGATACATCGATCATCTACCGGGCCAGGGTAGGAAGCTCATCGTATCACTTCCGAATCCTGGTAGATCCTGGTCTTCTGCTTGGCCAAGCAGTGAGTCCATTGGTAGTCACCCAGGATTGAGAATTGGGTCAAGCCGCGAATGTTTCGCAGTTGTATATTTCAGTAACTCCGTAATCCGATCACTCTAAAACCGTAGGGAAAGTCCATCATTGAAAGGTTCAAATTATTTATTCTAAGGTTGCCCTTTAGGTCTTAGTCTAAGCGAGTCCTCGATATTATCTATGTCAAAGAAAATGGTGAATCAAATCTTACTAGATCATCCTAAAACGGTTTCTCATAGTAGAACTTGTTAGGGCTTCTATAATGTGCGTATGTTAACGAGCACCGTTTCGATCCTGGGCCAGTGAAGTAGGGTCCACCACGCTTCCGCTGCGCCACCCAAATCAAGAGATGCAATAGGTAACCTAACTAGATTTGGCTCATAATGTTCTACCCCCCTTAAAATTTTATTTTCACCCTCAAGGCTCAAGATTTATGTCCTGCTCCGTATATCGGAACAAGGTGTAGTTTAGGATCTACTCTTGACATGAAATGGGAAATACATTGGTCTGACTTTCATCGACAATGTGTACTATGGCATTGATACATGTGGTTAGAGAAAGGAACTAAAAAATTATGGGTATTGTAGTTGATTGCAGGGACAGGTGTGAGTTTGAGGCAAGATGCCTAATTCTACCAAGGAGTTTTGTCACGGTCCAGAATTATCCTATTTAATCGTGTCTAGCTTAATAGGCATGCTATCTTTCTACGTTCATAAGCACAATATGTATGCCGACATGGCATGTGATTTAGGACCTGATTCTTAACTGTCTGCTGCTCACTTGGAAAATTCCTTAGGCCTAAAAGGAAATATTTCTATTGGCTATATATTCTTACACTTCTCAAAGACAAAGTTATGAACTTTTGGTTGTAAGTGGTCAAGCCAACACGGAAGGAAAGTTGTGTAGTGGGTCAGAATCGGATACATGGACCTTCTGTCTCGCGAAGACAGAAAATTGTTGTATCAGTTCTTAATCCTAGTTGATCCCGACCTTCTGCTTGATCAGAGCATAGAGTTCATTGGTCGCCACCAGGATTGAGAATTCGATTCAAACCGCGAATACCTCGCTTATAGATAGTGTCTCTGCTCCATGTTCCTGATTGTACTAAGTCCTTGAGAAGGCAATTCTAAGGGTTATGTTGATTTGACCTAACATTAAATCCAAGGGATCTATAAGTTTTCTCTGGGCGTGAATAGGTTCTACGTTAAACAAGCTTCCTAAGAGTTGTTAAAGAAGCCTATGAGTACTAAGGGGATTTAACGAAGGAACGGGGTCTCGCTCCAACCTAATCAAGCCAACTTACGCTAGATGGTTTCTAATACAAGAAATTGGTTATCGCTTAGGGTTAAAGTTGTCTAAGTGGAATTGAGTTACCCGAACTTGAATTTAATTACGCTTGAACACTACACACCTGTTTATACTAGCTATGAAGGTCCTAGGGCTCATATTATGTATTTATTGGGTTTCCTATACTGTCAAGTCTGTCGAAATCTAGGAGCACCGCTCTAGGTCCAAATTCCAAAGGCCTACTTGGCCAGCGATCTTAAGTTGTACTAAATGGAACTGCATTGCTAATCCGACTTCAGGATTGGCAGTGGCATAGTCATCAATGGTTCATAACATTTGTAAAACGTTTCTCACCGTTAGCACTAATTGTTTAACGTTTCAGATTGTTTGATCATAAGATCCGTCCATTTTCAGACCATTTTAGCTATTGAGGCTACTAGCCGTTTTCAAAACGATCGATTACTTTGGACTTTGGATCTATTGATCCGACCGTTTCTAACAGCCTACGCTCACACCCACACAAGAACCGAGTATCTCAAAAAGCACATTTTTTTCCCTTTGTTTAAAAAAAAAAAAAAAAAAAGACTGAAAAGAATTTTTTTTCTAATTTTATTTATTTTTAAACCAAAATTTCAACAACAGCGGCTCCGTACATGCAACTGTAAATTGCCAAGCGTGACAATAAACTTAATGTGTGGCCCGTCTAATGAGCGGACATGCCTGATTTTTGTACGTCATTCAGCCAGTAGGGCCCACCTTCTGCTCTCCTTTAACCGTTCCAACAACTTGTCAGGATGGCTCTCCTGCTGCGCGTAAAGTGCGTGTGGGCTAAGAGGCCTCCACTGTGAAAGCTTATTAAAACCCAACTACCCCTTGAATTACCAATGAAAAAAAAGAAAAAACCTCCGTCGGTAGGAAATGAAGTATCAATACGGAACACGTGGCAGGGCAGACCGTTCACCTGTTGGAATAAACGGTCCACGTTTTCAAAATATGGATAATCCTAACCATCAGTTTCCTATTGAGCGTTGACCATTGACATTTTTTTCATTTCTACCATCTATTGGAAGGTTCATGCGTCTAGAACCTTCGGTGTTATTTTCGACATGGCCGTCTCTGCATGGACGGTCTGGATTCAAAGCTTTCCACATTTCTATCTCATCATTGCTCTTCACTTTTAGCTTTGGCAGCATGGTGTGGAACACAAGGTGGATCTTTGTATCTCATTGAGCCACGAACCGGCGTTTGAACCGGAATCGTCTGCCAAACCTTTTTGTGCAGGGCAGCGGATTAGCTACCGGCAAGTTGAGGAGCGAGACTTGCTACTAAAGTGACGTCACCACATTACGTGGGCACCATAACGATGTATGTATTGTATCCACGCTTTCTATCTATTTTTAGAGATCATTTTAAATTATGCATCAAAGAATGAGGCAGATGGAAAACTGAAGTAGATACCACCATAGAAAATAGTGAAGAGAGTGACGCCATCGTTGAAACCTTCTTAAACTCTACTGTTATGTTTATTTGATATCCAACCTATTCATAAGTTAATACAGACATTAAAGGAGGGAAAAAACTAATATCGGATATATCGAAAACTTTTATGGTCCTTATAAGTTTCTAATAGTGGCCGTGACTCTATCCACTTTTTTCTTGTGGTGAAGTCCACTCGGGTTTTGTATCTGATTCATTCTTTGATTCATGTCCTAGAATGATCTATGATGGATGGTTTGGATACAGAACATACATCATGGTGGGACCCACAAATCACTTCAATAGCAAGTTTCGTCGCTCAAACTTGTCGCCCACCATGTTGTATACGTGAAATCCATTCCATCCATCCAGGGAAAACTTATTTCAACCGTAGATAAAAATCATCATCCACATTAAAAACTCAGATGGACCACACCTTACACCTAAAACCTGTAAGTTCACGCGCGTGTGGTGCTCATGAGTTTTGGATCAAGCTGATATTTCTCCATTCGATTCATCCTGTTAATTATCACATGATAAACGGTTTTGATGAAAAGTAATCACCACGGCGAACCCAGAAACAGACCTATAGTTGCCGTCTCATCTCGATTGTTCCTTGTAGTGCGGCCCACCTGAGTTGTGGATCAAGCTGATTTTTGGCCCCATGACCTATAATCTAGGAGCTCACCTAATGGAAGTATTGGTTTCAGATATACAACATGGTGAGGCCCAAAGTGCCTGAGCGTTTTACGCATTGCTAGAGGATTCGGGTCTGGCTTTTACCCTTTCTATTCCTGATTTCTAGGCTTTAAGCAGCGCCTGTTTTTGTTGACCACTTAGTCAAAAGTTGACATGGTGAGCTTTGTATCAATCGCTTGTGATCTAGTTCATCTGGGCTCTCAGGTTATTTACACCGTACACGTGGCATACGTTAACGATGATCTGAACCCTTCATTCATCATATATATCTCCGATAAAGAACTAATAATTGAAATTCAGTACAGTTCTGTATGACAGTTTTTGTATGGTCAGGATTGCCTGATCACTGTAAATTTTGGCACATGACCTGTTTACAGTTTTAGGCCGGTTAATGAACGGTTTGGATACTCACGCATGTGCCATGTGATCAGAGGACTGGATCTCCGTCAAACGTAATGAGGACTTTTTTATTACTAGTCAACTAGATCGACCGTTGAAGTAGCAATCCTTGAGGCCAGTTTTTCGACATGGAAAATGAGGTGATAGGGATCATGGTTTTGAGAACCGGATGAGTCTGATGTCGACTCTGACTAAGTAAGAACCCACGAGAGTCACCCTTCCGAGTCCCCCAACTCAGGTGACTCTCGCTACTCAACCCAGGACGAAGGAGTCCGTTTGATCACCAAGTTAATAAATAAATAAATAAAAAAAAATAAAAATAAAAAATCTTTGAGTAGCAGAATGTCTTTACTGGAAAGTCACCGTATGATTGAAGCTAGGCCCTGATTTTGTTAGGGCATGCGGTATGTTGATCGAGGAAGGGACATTTTCTTGGAGCGTGACAGTTGGAGCAAGGGTTAGATAGGCAGATGGTGCCTCTTACGAGACAAAGGATGTATGGATTGGATTGATTGGGGGTGGCTCTGAGGGCACGGAGAATGGATCAAATGGAGATGCCCCTTGCATACTTAAGGACGAAGAGATTGGACTGGCTGGGTGTGCCCCTTGCATATTTGGAAGTATTGGTGTTGAGTTGGCCGCAATTGAATGAACGGATTGAACTGGATGACAAGGTGATTCTCCCTGAATGATATCGTTGGTAGGAGTTCCTGATGAGCTGAGGTATACTTGATACAGTGGCAGGAAATTCTAGACGATGTAGCTGGTGGTGGCAACAGCAGGAGAGGTAACCACAATCCTTTGGTTGTCAATTAGATCTTGGACTGCATGCTTCAGGGTGAAACAATGGTCCGTTGTGTGGTCTTGGGATTGGTGGTATGCACAGTACTTATTCTCATTATAGGTTGTTGGCAGAGGGTTTGGTGGAAGCCTAAGCTGTAGCGAAGTAAGTATTTTCCTTTGAACTAGCATGGCTAGTATCTCACTATAAGTTTGGCCTATCGATGTAAACTACCTAGGCTCCCGAGCCATCCCCATCTGCTGACCATGATTAGGATACTAAAGATTCTCTCTCTTTGTTGTTGTTACTACCATTGTCCCTCTTGAGGGGTGAATTGAGGGTCTTGGGTAGAGGCAACAAGATTGTCTTCTTCTATTGGATGGAGGTCAGGAACACTTTTGTCTCCGTTCTTGTATCCAGTTGGCCTTCCTTTCATTATCCATTGTACTGGGGAGGCCTGATGAGGCCACCAAGGAGAGATCATCCCAGCCCTTATTCCAGCTTCGACTTGTTCCCCAGCACGGATGAGTTGGGTAAAGTTGGCATATGGATAGGAGACGAGGTATCCCAAGATACTCAGGTTTGCCGAGTGGATGATCATGTAGATTTACTCCTCGTCATTAATAGGTGTTTTCATTCTGGAGTCCATTGCCCGCCACCGTCCAACGTAAGCTAACAATGACCCGTCATCCCTCTGCTTTAAGGCAAAAAGATCCGCCATTTTCGGCGCTACATTAGGATTGTACACGAAACGATTAATAAAAGCTTGAGAAAGTTGTTCCCAAGTCTTAATTTGATAGTAGTCTAATGACATGTACCAATCTAACGCATCACCTTTCAAGGGTTTTTGAAACAAATGGATCAACGCTCTATTATTACCTGCCAGAGTATTAAGTTCCCCACAAAATGCCTTTAAGTGGTCCATAAGACACCCCATACCATCATACCTTTTGAATTTTGGTACCTGGAAGTCTTGAGGTAACTTTGCATCAGGAAATGGACAAAGATCCCTGAACTTGGTGGATGGGAGATCCACCCCTTGCTGCTTCCATAGCTTTCTCTGTACATCGCACGATTGCTCTCGGAGTTCTATGAGCTCAGAAGGATCATATGAGAGGGGCTTTGCCCCTTAGAATTGACCAGATCTCCTACTAGGAAAAGGATGTTAGTGATCTTGTGCTGATTTTGTAGGGAAGGGTGGAATGAGATTTGCTGGAGGAGGAAGGGAGGAAGCAAAGGGAGGTTGTGGGGTTAAACTATTTTGAGCACTAGGCTGTGTTGCCTGTATGTTCGCTATGGCTCCTGGCACTAGGCAAAGCAATAGCTCTTGTAGTGCTCGGAAACTTTGGGCTATCTCTTGCATGGTTACATTAGCTTGTGGGTCTATTGGAGCTACTGGTGGTGTCGATGATGGTGCTGGTACCGGTGTCGATGCTTCAGGAGCTGGCAGAGATGCCGGCTCTT
Source organism: Magnolia changhungtana (assembly GCA_030180095.1). NCBI lineage: Eukaryota > Viridiplantae > Streptophyta > Magnoliopsida > Magnoliales > Magnoliaceae > Magnolia > Magnolia changhungtana. The sequence continues at coordinate 7,966,189 of JASAUF010000672.1, read as the reverse complement.
CTTCATGGATAGTCATAGCTGCATGGGATCAAGTAGTCGTAGCTAGGATTGATGCCCAAACAAGTGTAAGTCAAAGATTGATGTATTTATTTTTTGTATGAATGCAGTGATGATGTCTCTTGAGATTAAAGTACACACACTTTCGAGTCGGGTCTCGGCTAGTGAGAGCTAGCAGATCCCTAGCAGAGTCGCTATTTTGTAGACACTGGAAATTCGGCGCCCACGTGTAGACACTTGAAAATCGGCGCCCACGCTGATTTATATGTTATGGTGTGATATGGGGGTGATTAGGCTGATTTATGAATGTTGGAGTCGCCACTAGAAAATTAATTTCAGAATCACGCAGTCGGTTAGAACCTACGGAATATGTAAGGTTGGGGAAATTCGAAGACTCTACTACCTTGGAATGACTCCTAATCTGCGATCCGGGATTCCGGGTAAGGGACCTCGGTTACAAAGAGGGAAGGTGTTAGGCACCCTCTCTGCCCGTACAAATGTACGGTCTCTACTTTGTGTGGTAAAACAATCTCAATGGATGGATGATGTGGTCGAGATAGGACTAGGCACACACGCGGATTTGTGATGTGGCAAGATCCGAAATTTTGGCAAGCCACAGAGCATACGTCCAATGGCGTATCTAGAAGGCGGATGTGATGATGCTTATGCCAAAAGGTGAAGAAAAACTCACTACAAGAAATTCCCTTATTAGGGGCGTTTTAATCACAGGCGACCACAACAAGCACCACTGTAGATGAAAATGTGGGGCATTTTTATGTGGCTGCCCTTGTAGGATGAAGCCACCGCCGCACGTTCCAAATAAAAAAAAAAAACCTAAATTATATTTTTAGCCCCCCCCCCCCCAAATCGCCCACCCGAACTCTAGAAGGCGCTTCGTTCTCCCGCACGCCTCTTCTCTCTGAAATCCTTCTCCCCTCTTTCTATTCCTTGTCAGGGATGCCTCTTCTCTCCCTTTCTCTATCTCTCTCTCCCATCTTGCTTGTCCGACCCTCTCCCTTTCTCGATTTCTCTCCCCATCTCGCTTGTCCGGCCTATGCCTTCCTCAATCTCTCTCCCTTCCTCTCCCTCCATCTCTCGAAGCATCATCACCGAGTATTTGGCAGGGGGTTCTCTGAGACAGTATCTCCACAAACAGGAGCCTCATTCTCTTCCACTAGATCTGGTTTTATGGAATCTTTGAAATCTTTACGGAGTTCTGTGGAATTTCTAACCTGCAATCTGATTTTGTCAGCTGATCTTCTGATTAATTTCTTGATCTCCCTCGCTCTCTTTGCGAGAGAAAAAGAAGAAGAGATTTTTCGTTTTTGCTCGGTAAGATCTTGTCTCTATCTCTTGAATCTCTTTCTTCATGCTATTTACATGTTTCTGTCATCTTTCTTTTCCGATCTGGTGTTTTTTGATCGTTTTCTTGAAATCTTTGCGGAGTTCTGTGGAATTTGTAACCTGGAATCTGATTTTGTCAGCTGATCTTCTGATTAATTTCTTGATTGATCATAAGAGCTGTAGGTTTGTAATTTTTAGGGTTTTTTTTTGTTGAATCTCTCTGCTTTGTTGATGCGATTGATCTGAAAAATGCTTGAAATCGTTTCATGCATGTATTTATGTGTGCGTGCAGTTGCTGCAAGAAACAAAAGAAAAATGCGATATGAGTATGTGTGCTGCGGGGATGATAGATTTTAGAACTGTGTGACTTTTAATTTAAATTAATTTCATGAAAAGACTATTCGTACCTTCGTCAATTCAATTCTATAGGGCCTTGTTTAGTCGCCACTTAGACAAAAAAGAAAAAAAGCAACATGGCGGTGGTGTGGAGTACCTGGCGAGAATGCCCTTGTTTAGCCTCAATCCAAAAATCAGGTTGATTCAAAGATTCAATTCAGCTTCCTTGAATACAGGTGGATGCAACCTGGTGCCTTAAGCTATGTTTCTAATGCACAATTTCTTTTAACTAAAATGAGATGAAATCATTCTCAAGTGCAACCAAACAGGGCCTAAGCATCTATAGGCAGATTGAAACTTTTTCTGTGAGATTGGACCAGTTGTGTTTATGGGGTCAAAGATATTTGAATTTGAAGAATAAGATGCCATCTTAGTATAGGATTACAAAGCTTGACTGAAATGTTGAAAATGAGTGGTTTTGTTCCTGATTAATTTTTTGTTTATATTCTCGTTTCCACTTATCTTTGCCTTGTCAGATAACTTTTTTAAACACACACACAACCACCCATGACCTCTTTGTTGAAACTCTTGTGAGTCTACCACTGAGCCTTGTCAGATTACTTGGTTGTAAGAAATTGTTTATATCAGAGATTTGCTTTATTATCATTGTCCGAGGTTGGACGCATTTATCTCATGCATGTCTTTAATTTTGTGCATGTCACTTTGTTGCTACCTTTTAGCTGCTTGACTGTTGGCATTGTTGAATCTGCTATTGTCAACTCGGTATTTCCATGTGGAAAGCCATTTTGTTAGTTTTCTCAATAAATTAAGAGCTATATATTTAGGGTAGGTTGGGTTGGCATTTGGTGTATCCACATGGCAATCTTACTCTCATACATGCTTGTACATGGAAGCTATTAGACATTCAGTTATGTATGGTTCCTTAATTCCTAAGATGTTTTCTGTTGACCTCCAGTGGGGAACACTATCACACAACCATTTTGGTAGTGTCCAATTGTTGGCTAATGTAGTGTGCAGCTGTTTTCTAATGCATTATGGTGGCAAGCTTTCAGCCTTCTTTTTTTTTTTTGACCAAGTGCATATCTCATTGTTCTGACATGATATTCATTCTTCCAGGCTCATTGCCTTGCTCTAAGCCTGTATTGAATTGAAAACTTGAAATTTAGTAGCTACTAGACATCACTTAGAATTTTCGTGGTGTTACTTCCCCAAGAATTGATGGGGGGATATCTTTTTCTAGATAAAAAAAGGTCTAGTGGAGCTCTTAGGGTCTATTTGATCTTGAAGTTAATAAATATTTTGTTTTGCTGACTAGTAGTTTTCTGTTGAATCTATGATTCTTTTGTTTTTTTCCCCTTTCTATGAGTCATTTGGGGAAGATAATGATGGTCATCTGCTACTTTATGCTTCAATTTGTTTACTTTGCTTTTACCTTCCACTCAAACTGACCAACCATTGGGTCTTGTCTTAATTGTGACGTTGCTTGCCATTGATGTTGAGAAGATCTTTATTATTCTTTTTTCAGGATTCTTTAGGGGGAAACAGCAGAACTGTGATGATTGGTGAGTTGCTTTAATATTTCTATTCAACTTAATTGCTAAGAAGCGATTTCATTTATACATTTATTTTTGGTTTCTTGTGTTATTTTTATGAAACATCTTGCTGCTTGCTTTGACAAAACATTTTTATGGTAGCTTGCGTTAGCCCAGCAGAGACTAATGCTGAGGAGACATTGAATACCTCGAAGTATGCTAATCATGCTCACAACATCCAAAATAAAGCAATTGTAAGTTTACTTTCATAATAGGAAGCTGGTTTCTTTCTCTTGTAACATATTAAGTCTTTGTTGCTATCTTGTGTATGTAGATAAATCGCGATCCGATGGTAGCATAGATGCAAAGAATGCGGAGCCAAATTCAGCAATTGCAAGCTGAGCTCCTCTATTTTCGTGGTGAAGGCACTACTCCTTTTAAGGAACTACAGGTAAAATCTATAATGGAGATGTCACGAAGTGCTGCTTAGTATATGGATACAAACCTTATGGATGAATTCTTTGTCTTTCTTAGGTTCTCAGGCACAAGAACTCGATGCTTGAAGCTAGCAACGCTGAACTACACCAAGCCCTTCAAGAGCGTCAAAATGCTCATGAACATTTAAAACAACGTGCTATAGATGCTCAGGTTTACTCAATTGGTTTAAACTATTGTCTGATTCATTTTAATGTACTCTCTAGACTGCATGGATGAGTCTAGTTGCTTTCATGTCATGTTTTGAAAGCGAAATAACTGCCTTGTTTCCATGTCATGTTTTGAAACCAAACAAACTGAAACAACTGCACCTTTTCTCCAACTTTTATTAGCCGCAATAGAGGATATTCTAATGAAGTTTCGTTAAACTAGATAATCAAAATGGTTTTGTTTTTTATATTTTAAGATGGATTGGGTAAAGAAGAGGTCATAGCCTTTTTGGTGTATGCACTAATTCATATACATCTGTGGGGTTTGTTGTTTGTTACAAGTTTATATGTTTTAATATATTTGTTCCATTTGTATACATACATGCGTGGAGCTTGTTTGATATCAATGTTTATTATATATTTTTCTTATGTAAATTCTGTTTAGTCATTTTAGAGCAAGTTTGTCCATTCTTCACTAACATATTCAACCATTCAAGTCAACTTATAAGCTTTAGCCCTTTATGGCTTAATATATCAGGTTGATAAAGATAAGCTTATTATGAAAATTGAATCGGCTCGAAATGGAAAATCTTGGGATGAGATTGATAATGCTGAGGGGAAGAAGGTTTGCTCTAAGTGGTTTCTTCTTAGTTTTTGAGCACGCTACTGCAGCTATTGAATTTTCTTTCATAAAAAATTCTTTTATTGCTGCTTTAATTTCTTGATGTGCTGTTATAGGATTTTGATTTATTGAAGACTTATGTGTCTAAGATTCAGGAACTAGAAGGAGATCTCCAGAGGCTGCGAGGCTTGAATTGTTCTAAATACAATAGTTTAATGGATTGCTTTGATTTAGAGGATGATGGGCTCCGCCCCAAAGAAGCACATCTGGCAGGTCTTTATGATTTTTATCCTCTTAGTGATGATAAAGCTATTGAAATATTTATAAAAATAAATTCCATAGCTATTCTCCTCCAATCTGCTAGTTACAGGTATTTATTGGTTCCTTTTATTTTATATCAAATTTGTTTTTTGGTTATTTTATTTTGTTTTGTAAACTTTTGTCTTTGCATTGGTAACTGAAGGTAGAGCATTTGGGGTGGAGCATTGGTAACAGAGGGGGGCTTTGCTGCTTCATATGGGGATGGACCATTTGGGGTTGCTGTTTTTACCTTCTTAGCCATCTTTTTATAGGCTACTAAATTCCATCTAGTCCATCCGAATTCCCAAGCGTGGGTAGAGGGTTGATGTTAGGTTTGTTGATGGGCATTGAACCTTTGCCAAGTAATCATAAAAAAGATCCCAAATAGCTGAGACAAGGCTATAATGATAATGATGACAATATACCATCTAATTGAGTCCAGATTTGAAATAACAGGATTCTCCTATCAAGGAGATTTTCTTGACATGGCCCATTATGATGATAATGATGACAATATACCATCTAGAGTACCATAGCATTTTACTCACCACAAATTGAATCCACTTGTTTTGAAATATCTTATCCATTACTCAGTTTTCAACATGCACGACATGGGCAATTTGTAACTGTTTCCAATTTGATACGTTTAGCTAGTCTACAATTCAATATTGTCAGAATTTGCTAGCCATTAATTGGTGAGGATTCTGCATTTTGACACTTCACAGAGGGAGGGAGAGAGTTAAGGATTTCTTCAAACATGTTCAAGTTGCCACTGTTTGTCTTTCTACTTTTCACCATGCCATTTGATTCATCAACTGGTTAAGGATCTCTTCAAACAAGTTCAAGTCACCACCGATTGTCTTACTACTTTTCACCATGCCATTTGATTCATTAGCTTGTTTTGAAAAGTTTTTGGAGGTCCATCTTGTAACACCCTGAAATTCGAGGGTCGAGTAGCAACTCAACTCTCGAGTTCCAAAACATCACTTATGCAACATAGATAAAGATGATTAAATGGTGTCTGTGTTAATGCATTAAACATGAGTGAAATTATACCAAAACAGTAATTTATACTCCAGATCAATTGTATAAAGGCAAGCGGAAGACTGAAACTGTATATAATTATATGTAAAAGGAACAAAACCATCACAATCTCCAGAGTATGAACCCAACTAAGTCACCATATACATGTATTTGTTTTACGATCAAAATATCAAAAATACAACTAGAGAAGTAAGCCCTGTAAGTCCCGTCGATCCAGGCAGTCTAGTCAAAGCCACCAGAATACTGCATATATGAGAACTCATCCTGGTCCTCGTCGTAGTCCGGCTCAACCTCTCGAGTCGTCACCTCATCTGCACCTAAGACAGAGACTGGTTGGTGTGTACAACACCGTCCCATAACGTGGGAGTGAGTAGCTAACTCAGTGGAACAATAAAGCATAGGTTAACATGTTATCAATGCAGTCAAGCAGTAATGATAAAGCAGTACAATCGAACAATCCTAACTACTCTTATTAATGCAAGTATGAATGCAGTCATGATGCATGCCCTCACCGACATACTCCCTCATGCGACACCATCTTACGTTCGCGGCATGCTTTCATTCCTCAATGCTCCACATCATCCAGGCACATGCAGTGCGATGATGAGCATGATTACCGAGTTGTTATTAGTTCATTTCAAACAGCAGGATTGGGAAACTAAGATACCTCCCTTATATCATTCCCAAACATGATCCATTCTAAGGTCGTCAAACCTAGATAATCTCATATGATAGTGTGGTTCTAGGGCGCTACAAAGGCTGTCAGGGCTGTTACACGCAATTATTACACCACTCCCCCATCACCTTTTTAACGATTCATCACTAAATTAATACAGGCCTAGTTCATACTCTATACACCGTGACAAAACTCGTCGCCTCACCGTAAATTCAGAGTATGCTCGAGGTCACTACAAAGGGCTCATCACCAATCAGTGTAGGCCAACAGCTCGAATACAGTGTCCCAAACCATCGTATTTGGCTCACAAGTCAAGTTGCTCACTGGTCACTACGGGGAGGCATGTGGCCCCAACGTAGGCCGACAGCTCGACCACGGTGTCCCATACCACCATGCCCAGCTCATGAGTCTTAGCGGATCGAGGTACCATGGTTAACGGGATTTCACTGGTAAGTTTGGTACTCTAGGTTCAAGCAGTAGCGTCCAAACATGGTGAACATACATTAGACATATCGGGTTACTTGATGAGCCTGACTAGCTCGAGCACACAATCAACTGAACGACATGAAGTGCATAAGCACTTCGTGTGGCTTAACCACTGTTGCCAACAGAAGTACGACTCGGGTTCATCAGACACGTCCTTCGTGGCGAAATGAATCTCAACCACGAACTCAAGTCTGGTACCGACTGTCTGGACTATAATCATAGTCCCAAACGCAATTAATCCTTATTCAAAGCATGTGGAGTAAAGCATAATAAACAAAGTAATTTAAGCATGTTAACAAACATGTCATAAAGCATGTTACATAGCACAAAGTAAACAAGAAATACAAACACATATATTTCATAAGTAAGCGGTTAAATTAAACAACCAACATGGAGGAAATCATATACGTCTCTAAGGTAGTTGAGAATCCCATCTCAACACCTATCTAAGGCACCATCAGCCAAGCACTTACTCTCACAAGCATTTTCACAAACACTTAGAATACACTATTTCAACATACATAGTGTATATTAGCAAAACATGTATTAGGGCGAGCCCTTTCACCAAGCAAGTATTTTATAAATATATAATATGTTCATACAGCAAATAATCATGGCAAACACATTTTCAAAATTTATATGTATACGGTACTTTCTACAAATACCTAGAATACACAAAATTCCATATTCTTCGTATTTAATCGAAACGGAAAACAGACAGCACTTTGTACATGTGCAATTGCATGCAGATCATGAATCTATCATTATCTGACATTGAAAACGTTGAAAACTATAACCTATACACCTAAAGTCTGCACCTTTTATCATAGAATCGTAACGAATCTGATAGGTTTGCTAAACTTTCGTATTCGGCAGTTTGGTAACCTATAGAACGAAATAGGTTAGCTATTTCATAACCTACAACCATCACAACCCCAAAACATATTAGGATTAGGGTTTCTTACCTAGAAACGAAGTCGAAATCGCCGGGAAAGCGATTAGACTCTAGTAGTTAAGCTTGTAGAGCGGCAGGGGAAAGCATTAGGGAGGTTCTCCCACTTCTCTCACACTTTCTCTCTCTTTTCTCTCTTCTCTCTCCTAGGGTTTCTCTCAAATTCATATGGTTGAATGAGAGAGGGTTCCAAGGTCCTTATATAGCCTAAAATCACACCAAAATAGACTTAAGGTCAAGGTATACTTAGGTTATAACGAAAGTGGGCCAGTTTCAGCTCAACGAAGCACTTCTGGCGGGCCCCCTTGAGCCAAAGGTCGGACTTAAGCTCACCAACCTTGGATCTAGGTGGAGTTAAGTTTTCGTTTCAGTCGAATTCCCTGATCACGCATGGCGGACCAGTTTTAATTCAACGGTCAGTGAAACTCGATCAGAGATTTCAAGTACACTGCCATTTATATGAAATTTTTCCTGATCCAAGGGTATATTTGGGTCATATTCTGATGGTCTGGCTGCTTACAAATTGTCTGCAAGTAACAAGTCTCAGATTACTATTTGGAATATTTATTTATAAAAAAAATCAAGTGTTCTTACACTCCTCGCTCCGGACTCAAGCGAACAACCGTGGTACACAATCTGGATTTGATCTCCGAGATGGTTATCAAGCCCAGCGAGGCGGTCCTAAGTCTATAACTTCGTATTATTCAGACTCCCGATGTGCGGTCTAAATCTGATACGAAGTTTCAATGTACTCCCGAGAGCAGTAAGGTAATGAGTTTGATCCTAGATTTTTGGGTAACCTAGCGTCAATGATTCTACAAGTTTTGGGTCTTGCAGATCGTATTTAAAGTAATTCAAATGAATTTCATGGCTAATCTAGTTTAGCACTTATTTAACTTTATCAAATTTCTAAAGGATTTGATCCTAAGTGATTTCTGCCTGAGGTGATACTCGGGCCATTGTACGGAATTTTTCAAGTCGTTACAATCTACCCCCCTTAATGAAAAATTTCATCCTCAAAATTAGTACCTTTTCATACTCCTCGAGGAGCTGAGGATAGTTCTTTCGAATCTCGGCTTCTATCTCCCAGGTAGCTTCCTCCTCTGTATGATGCGTCCACAGTACCTTCACGAGTGGAATCACTTTGCTACTCAGTACCTGCTCCTTCCTATCAAGGATACGTGTTGGGCGCAGCACATATGTAGCATCCTCGCTTAACTGTACCTGCTCCCATCTGATAATGTGTGAAGGATCAGGAACGTACTTCTTTAGCATAGATACATGAAATACGTTATGTACAGCTGCAAGTGGTGTGGGCAAAGCGAGACGATATACCACAGCACCCACTCGATCAAGGATCTGAAACGGACCGATGAACCTCGGTGTGAGATTCCCTTTCTTTCCAAACCGAAGGACTCCCTTCATAGGGGAAACTCTGAGGAATACATGATCTCCGACCCCGAACTCAAGCGGTCGCTGCCTCGTATCGGCGTAACTCTTCTACCTGCTCTGCGCTGTAAGAAGTCGACGCCTGATAATGTCGATCTTCTCTGAGGTCGCCTGTACCAACTCCGACCCAATCAAACTATTCTCGCCAACCTCAGCCCAGCAATGCGGCGCTCTGTAAGAATGACCATACAAGGCCTCACATGGAGCCATGCCAATACTCGCTTAGAAGCTGTTGTTGTACGTGAACTCTGCATAAGGAAGACAGTCATCCCAACTGTCCTTGAAGTCCAAGACACAGGCCCGCAATATATCCTCCAAAATCTGGTTCACCCGCTGTCTGCCCGTCGGTCTGAGGGTGAAACGCAATACTGAACTTCAATTTCACACCCATTGCTTCCTGGATACGAGTCCAGAAGATAGACGTGAACCACACGTCTCTGTCCAATATGATCTCTAGGGGAACTCCATGTAGACACACGATCTCTCTAATGTACAACCTAGCTAGCTCGTCTGTAGAGTTCGTGACTCTGATAGGGAGGAAATGGGCCAATTTGGTCAACCGATCCACGATCATCTAGATGAAATCGTGTCCCTTCCTCGTCTTCGGCAGCCCCGATATGAAATCCATGGAAATGAAGTCCCACTTCCATTCAGTTATGGGCATGGGCTGAAGCAGTCCAAGAGGTCGGTGATGTTCTGCCTTAACCTGCTGGCGCGTCAGACATCGAGAAACATACTCTGCTATGTGGGTCTTCATGTTATCCCACCAATAAGACTGTCACATGTCCTGGTACATCTTCGTGCTACCAGGGTGCATCGCAAGCTTCGATTTGTGGGCAGTCTCGAGGAGCTCCTGTCGCAAGTCATGAATATCAGGAACGCATAAGCGGCCACGGTATCATAATCCCCCATCTATGTCAACTCTCCACTCGGAGTCCTCGGCGTCGCTAGCTTGCTCTCGAAGCTCAGACAACCGCTTATCGCCCTTCTGGGCCTCAATAATCCTATCATCAATGAGTGGTCGCACCCGAACGTGCGCGATGCACTCAAATGGCTCCTCCATGGTGAGTTTCTGCTTGAAGTCTCGCACAAACTCTAGTATATCCCACTCTTTTATCATCAGCGGAGCCGCAAATGCAATCGCCTTCTTGCGGCTCAACACATCCGCCATAAGGTTGGCCTTGCCAGGATGGTAGGAGACCTCGAACTTGAAGTCCTTCAAGGTTTCCATCCATCTGCGCTACCTCATATTCAAGTCTTGCTGCATGAATATATACTTAAGGCTCTTATGGTCGCAGAAAAGCTCGAACTCCTCTCCATAGAGGTAATGTCTCCAGAGCTTCAATGCAAAGATGACAGCTGCTAACTCAAGGTCGTGTGTAGGGTAATTCTCTTCGTGCTTCCCTAATTGTCTCGAGGCATACGCAATCACCCTGTCCTTCTGCATAAGGACATAACCCAAACCAATGCGAGATGCGTCAGTGTATATCGTGTACTTAACCCCTTACTTTGGCAATACTAGCACAGGGGCGGATGTCAGTCTGTCCTTCAGCTCCTGAAAAGCTGCTTCTGCCTTCTCATTCCAGGCGAACTTCAAATCCTTATGCGTCAACTGTGACAACGGCCTGGCAATCTTCGAGAAGTCCTGAATGAAGCGTCGATAGTACCCTGCCAGGCCAAGAAAACTCCTCACCTCGGTAACCGAGCCAGGCTGCTTCCAATCCTGAACCGCGGCTACCTTAGTAAGGTCCACCGCTATCCCATCCTTGGACACCACATGTCCCAGGAACTTGACTTCTTCCTACCAGAAGTTACACTTCTTATACTGTGCAAACAACTGGTTCTTCCTCAAGGCATCCAACACCGCTCTCAGGTGCACCTCGTGCTCTTCCTGACTCGTGGAATATATCAGGATGTCATCAATGAATACAATGACGAATCAGTATAAGAATGGCCGAAATACCCTATTCATCAATCCATGAACACGGCCGGTGCGTTCGTAAGACCGAACGACATCACCACAAACTCGTAATGCCGAAAACAGGTCCTAAAAGCTGTCTTTTGCACTTCTTCATCTCTGACGCGCAACTAGTGGTACCCTGACTGCAAGTCGATCTTCGAGAAATACCTTGCCCCCTTCAACTGATCAAACAGATCATCTATCCTGGGCAAAGGATACTTGTTCTTCACAGTGACCTGGTTCAACCTACGGTAATCAATACACAACTGTAATGAGCCATCTTTCTTCTTCACAAACAGTACAGGTGCTCCCCAAGGAGACACACTAGGTCGTATAAAGCCCTTCTCTACTAGCCCGTCAATCTGTTTCCGCAATTCCTCCATCTCACACAGAAGCATGCGATACGTCGGTAAAGAGATGGGTGTCGCACTGGGCGTAAGATCAATGGTAAAGTCGATCTCACGCCGAGGTGGCAACCTAGGAATCGGTGCAAACACGTCCGCAAAAGCCTGAACTACAGGCGCATCCTCAAGCATCGGAACATCAACAGCCTCTAATAAAGAAGCGTAACATCGAAACCGAGTAGCGTGACTGACCTGAACAGGAAAAGTAAAGGCCGTGCCATCAAGTCCATAGGCTGTCACAACCCTAGTCTCGCAGTCGATCTCTGCTCGCATCTCAGTGAGCCAATCCATACCGAAGATAACGTCGTAATGGAATAGGGGGACGACGATCAGGTGGACTAGTATCACTCTGCTACCCAAGTCTATCTGGCAGCCTTGACACATACGAGTAACTTCTGATGAAGTCCCTGTAGCAGTGATAACCCTCACTCCTCTCGTAGGAGCAGTAACTAAACCTAGTCGCTTGACTGCCGTGCATGAAATCATAGAGGTAGTGGACCCAGTGTCCACCAATAAGAAGACGGGAGTACCTTGGACGTGTGAAGTGACCTCAAAGGCCATAGGCGCAGAAGGTGCAATCTCTGGTTCCTCTGCTATAAGCGCATGAACACGCGCCTGCTGCAGTCGGTTAGGCTGAGGTACCATGGGCCGTTGAGGTGGCCTGAAGAGGGGTGTAGGTGGTCTAAAGGATGGATGTGCAGGTGTCATCCGAAGTGGTGGAGTCGATAGAGCCTGTGGGCGAGAGCGACTAATCATTTGCGGCAGAGAGAACTCGCTATCCCTCATCCGCATAAAACAGCTCCCAGCAGGATGACCCTGTTTCCTGCAGTATGTACAGGTCACAACAGGGCGCCTCATCGGAGCCACTGGCGTTGCGATACTGTGAGGCGAATCAGCATGAGGCCTCTTGCCAAGGAAAGGCCTGCTCATCATATCCGGTCGTGGCCTAAGCACTATATGGCCACAAGAGCGTGTCAAGCGGTCCACATCCTGCTCCGCCTGAATGGACATATGAATCAACTCCGCATAAGATGGTATGTGGACATAGCACATCTTCGACCTGATGTCAAGTCGTAAACCCTTAGAGAAGCGTCAAATCCGCATCGGCTCATCAGCAAGTATAGTCGGGACAAAGCGGCCCAACTCTGTAAAGCGGTGCTCATACTCAATAACGGTCATGCCTCCCTGTCCGAGGCATAGGAACTCATTCTCCCTCTCGTGTCAGTAGGCTTGAGGGTAATATTTCTCGTGGAAATGGAACTCAAATGCTGCCCAGGTCCACACATATCCCACTGCGACGATCCGCAGTATGCTATCCCACCATAAGCTAGCCTCCTTCTCGAACATGAAGGCGGCTAACTCAACCTGTTCAGCCTCAGAATAATGCAACATCTTCAGTATCTTTGAGATGCTGTCTAACCAGTACTCAGCCTCCTCGGGTCTGTGAGAATCTATAAAAGTCGGAGGCCTCAAGCGCTGGAATCACTCGAGTAGACCGTGAGTACCCACATCTCTCGTAGGGTACGCAACAGGTGTGGGCAGAGGCACATCCTCAGCCTGAGCAGGAGGCTCTGTAGGCTCAGTAGGACGTGTAGATGGTGAAGGTGGGAGTCGCACTCCCACCCTGAGATGATAAAACTGCAAGAAGCTACTGGTGCTGCTGCTGCATCAGCATCATCGTCTGCTCAAACCTGTCAGTAGGTGGAGCAGCCTGTAGCTCATACGGCGTCGAAGAGGATGCCCGATTCTGCTTGCGAACTGGGGGTGTATAAGGTGGCAATCCACCAATAGGACCAGCAGAAGGCTAATCTGAGCCAGAACCCAGGTCCATAGGACCACCTCTACGAGGAGGAGTCTGATCCATCAAGTCAGTGAACAAGAGGGGTGTCGTGCTCCTCGTAAACCTCTGTGACATGCCCTATACAACATAGGGTACATCGCATATGAAATAAAGCATGGCAACACAATACGTAATCACTTAAGCATTTTACACACATCATAGCAAAAGAGGTTGTATGCATTTCATTTACCAAAATTATTATAATACATAGAATACAGAGTTACATGAATCATGACAGAAGAAGCAGGGGAGCTAATGCAACCAAGCTTCAACTACTACAAAAACATACTACTAACTACTACATCCATCAACATGAAAACTGTTCACTCCCCAAGTATAGGGTTGTGATGTAGTAATAAACTCGGTAAGACCGACGTCGAATCCACAGGGACTGAAACCTGTACGCTTTCTAAAAATAACCAGATCTAAAACTAGGCTAAGATGAAATCTAAACCAATTATGATTTGAGGAATAATGGTAAAATAATTAATCTAAAACTTTAGGAAAAATCAGAGAAGGGAAACTAGGGATTTAGAGGATCCACTTGTAGAGATCAGGGAGATCTTATGCCTGTATTATAATTTAGGAAAATTAACTGAACTGCCTTTAATGTAATTTTGATAAGATGAAAGGTATATGAATTAGAATGGATTCCATCACCAAACCATGCCCAGGAGACAAAGCATAAGCAACGAATTAAACTAATTACCAACCAATCAATGTATGAAGGTTAGGAAGGTACCGACATCCAACCATGCCCGAGAGACGATGGTGAACAACGGGGCTTCCCGACGTCATAAACATAAAAGAAAAAGAACATGCTCAAAGCCATTGCGGACCCATTGTAATTTCGGGTCCATGAGACCATTAAAGACTGAAAACATTCCCTTAATAAAATTATATCAAAATCAGATCAGTCTAAACAAAAGGCAAGCAAAGAGGCCTCCCATCACGCTACAAGCTTCACCTCTTAGCCCTAGCTAAGAGGTTTAGCCACACATAGACATGGTGGACTAAATCTCTAAAAAAAATAAAATAATTAACAAGAAGGAAAACAAACGGATTCCAAAAACTCCTCTGTTTACGCAAGCTAACCTCTGCTCACGCCCGCTGAAGCTAACCTGCTCTCTCACTCGGATCTCCCCAGTAATCATGTGAAACTTCCCTTTTATAGAGCCAGCATCCGTCAATGTGCAAGGAGTTCAACTCCGAAACGGATTCCAAAAACTCCTCTGTTTACGCAACAGAGAATTCCTATGCAAGTACGTTGATTTGTGGGCCCACGACTGATATCAAACAAGAAATCCACTCCATTCGTTTTACTCGTGGTGGAAAATAACTGAGAAATGGTATTTTTTTCTTGAGTTTAATGCGGCCCACCATCTCAAACATTCTTACCGTCAACCTTCTGTTCGACAGCTAGAATTTTCTGATGACTTGCATGGAAGGAGACAGACACCTTGGCGTGGGTTATGGATGCCCTACGGAACGAATGGACGGTTCAGATCATTGATCTGAGTACTGAGTGGGACTCAAAACGCAGTCAACCTGGCGTCCCGGCTTCTCGACGCTGCAGGCGAAGCAAACCGCATCCTCTTCTTGTGACGAAATACGTGGAGTCCACTTCAGTATATTGAAGAAATCCAAGCCGTCCATTGAGTTGTACTCGAAAAACCATTTTAATACGGTTGGTTTTGGAGTGTTGACGATGTGGCCCACTTGCTTTTCCATTGCTACCGTTCAACTCGTGTTTGAACGGTTGAAAAACCATACTCCGCTGTAGTATGAAATTCTGCCACCTAGGCAGTGATAAGAAGCCTCTTGGAAGCCCATAGATGGTCCAGATCACGTCCATGATGCCCGGATTTGATGCACAACACACCAACTCTCCCGACTTCGTAGACGCTCAAACAGAGCTTGCTACTGATATTGGTGGGGTCCACGATCAACCAAATCGAAATCCACACCGTCCACTAGTTTGCTCTCGAAAAACCGTCTGGGAATGGATGATTTTAGAATAGTTTTGGGGTGGTCCACGAGATCATCTACTCCACCGTCCATCTTGCTTTTAATGGCTGAAAACTTACAATATCTCGCATGGTAGAAAAGAACACCTAGGTGAGGTTAATACTCCCCCTATCCACACAATGAAACTGTTCGGATGGTTGATTTGGGTGAGGGTGGGCCCCACCGAGAAGAACCGGCGGACGCAGTGCGTCCGTTGAGACGCTCCACGCAGAAGGCTCGGCGGACGCCGACCCGTTTTTTGGTTTTCGCATGCACTGGCCCAGGTGCCGTGTACATGGTGTACACTCACTGGCCATGTGGGGTCCATCGTTATGTATATGTAACATCCAATCCGTCCATCGTCTTTAGCACTTCCATTAAAGGGGTGGAACCAAAGTGAAGATCATCCAGATATCGTGGACCTGAGATTGAGATTTATGGGCTCTGTCAATGATCAATGAATTTCGACGTGTACGGTTTATTTAGAGTCCTCGGCCTTGTATGAAGTTTCGAACCGAGCGGATGGTGGAAACTCCGTGTTCTTGTATTTTGGCTGACTTTCAGGCCACTTGAACTTCAGTTTCGTGATTTTCTCGGGTCTCTGGCGTATAATTCCGTTGATCTTAGTCCCCTGGGGTCCGTCCCTTGCTCTGGTGAATTCTGAGCTTCAAATCCACACTTTTAGCGCCCATTTTTAGTTCAAGCTCCTAAATACCTCCTGTATCACAAACACGATTAAAACCGACCGTTAAACCGTATCATGCTCATAAAACCAGGTAATAAATAGGGTCTGATATGCAATAGTTGACCCTCAACAAAAACATAAACCGCCTAAAGCGGTAAGCAAAACAACTATAAACAACAACTTGGATGACTAGGCATCCGAGTCAGGCAATGGAGGAGGAGCATCATTGTCCCGTACACAGCACAGGATAGTCTTCAATGTGCGAGACACCTTCTTAAAACTCCTCTTCATGAAGGCTTCGGTCACCTCAAGCTTGGCTCCGGTCTCACTAAGCTCAGCTCGAACCTGTCCAATCTCTTGCCGTAGGGCGGCCTGGTTCTCCTCAATGCGAACCATACGAGCATCTCTCGCAGCCTGAGCAGCGTCCGGCTCTGGTGCTCCAGGAGGAGAGCTCTCCTCAGTATCCTGAGCCTCTTCTTCTTCTTCCTGTATCTCATCACCGCTTCCTTCTTCGCTTCCTGCCTCGAGGTCAACACTCTCCTCACCTGCGCTATCCGACTCATCTCCAGACTCGTCGAGTCGGGCTTGCCGTTGTCGAGGGCCGATCTTCATGTTGTTAAGCGTAGCCTCACTTATGACCTGGATTGGTGTAAGGTCTTCCATGTTAAGCCTATAACTGACATCTCAAGCCATCTTGCATATCAGGCGGCCAAATGGGAGCGAGAGGTCATTCCTGACAGATCGAACGACCTGAACTATTTGAAATAGGACGAACGCAGGCAGGCATAAGTTGTCCCTGTGTCCAATCCTATATAGGAAGTCCACCATCAACCGAGTACACTCCGTGCGGTTACCCGACCGTGGATACACATTATATGTGAAAATGTGGTGAAGCAAACGGAAGTCATCTATCAACTTCGACGACGAAAGACAATTTCCTCGCGTCCAAGAAACCCGTCGACCACAAAGGTATCGCGTACGGTGATCCCTTTCTCGCACACTCCTGAAGAAGTTGTCATTAGGAAGCACTTCACCACGTGGGACATTCATGATCTGCGCCATCTCAACCACAGTAATTGTGCGCCTTATGCCCCTCACAGAGATAGTGAATTGAAGAGGCTCCAACGATAGGTCTATGATATGGGTGTAGAAGGCACGAACCGTGTTCTTACATGCAGGACACTCACCTTCAAATATAGGACCCCATTCAATGTCCACCAAGCGGTCCATCATCGGGTGTAGCCCAAACATCCTCTCATCCAAGCGAGCTTCAAACACTATCTTACGGTCAGTAAAACGACCGTATTCGAAGACTATCGGAAAAGCATTTCTGATCGAAAGTTGGGGATCTAGGTCTCGCTTCGACCTATACTCCCGAACTGTGTTAGGGCTGGCTTCATCGTCCACTTCTCTCCTCGAATGGGTTAGACGGCTAGGCCCAGCTTCATTTGCAGCGGTCTTTCTTTTCCCAATAAGAGAAAGGACGGCGGAGATGGGGAAAATGGCCGAAATAATGGCGAAGAAAGCCATGGAAAGTGAGGATAAGAGAGAGAAAGGGCTGCTCTCTTTGCTTCTCCATGAACTTGGGTCTCAACAGTGGTTGTAGAGGCCCAAACGACCAGGGTTTAAGAAGAAAAAAGAAGAGATAAAGTGGGGTAGGGGGTGTGCACGATTTTGAGATGAAATGGAGAGTGTAGGGGCTGAAGTGAGAGAGAAATGGAAAGGATAGGGAGGTAGGGTTGCTATGATCGAAGGAGAGGGATGGGTTGTGACCGAAAATAAGGGTTTTAATGATTGAGAGGGAGAGTTGAGAGAGAGGCAGCAATTTGGAGGGCTTGGAAGGGTAGAAATGAGGAGAGGGGGGCCAAACGGAATAGAAATAGGGGCCCCCATATGATTTCATGGGCCCCACACATGTCATGGGGTCGGGCTGACCCTGACCAGACCCCGCCCAACCAAACCCGATGGACCCGACCGCGGTTGACCGGTGACCGCGGTTCCGCCGCGGTCCGCTTGGCCGAGAACTGTACCACCGCAGTAGGGCGGTGTTCACCACCTTCCTAAGGTGCCAAGGACACCCTGGGTCTGTCCTGGGTCCCTCTGGATTAGCGTGGGGAGGCCCACGACCCCATTCATTCCAAATTTGGGTAGTTTCGAGAAGGCTCTGATCTAAACTGACATTTACGGAGTTTTAACAGCTAGAGTTGGGTGAATTGTGATCTAGACCCATCAATAGACGGCCTAGAAGTGTTTTTGGGATTGATTCATACGACCAGGGTTGGGTACAGACTCGATTTCAGTGTTCGTTTTAGTGAACTTTGCCGTTGGACGAAACTGGGATGCCTAAAACTATTACTACATTGTTCTCACACCCTCCTATGTCAAAAAGGCATCAGCGTATGTCGTGGGAACATAACTCAGGTCCGGTTTAATCAAAATCATGCTCTGATACCAACTTGTAACGCCCTGAAATTCGAGGGTCAAGTAGCAACTCAACTCTCGAGTTCCAAAACATCACTTATGCAACATAGATAATGATGATTAAATGTTGTCTGTGTTAGTGCATTAAACATGTGTGAGATTATATCAAAACAGTAATTCATACTCCAAATCAATTGTATAAAGGCAAGCGGAAGACTGAAACTGTATATAATTGTATGTAAAAGGAACAAAACCATCAAATCTCCAGAGTATGAACCCAACTGAGTCACCATATACATGTATTTGTTTTACGATCAAAATATCAAAAATACAACTAGAGAAGTAAGCCATGTAAGTCCCGTCGATCCAGGAAGTCTAGTCAAAGCCACCAGAATACTGCATATATGAGAACTCGTCCTGGTCCTCGTCATAGTCCGGCTTAGCCTCCTGAGTCGTCACCTCATCTGCACCTAAGACAGAGTCTGGTTGGTGTATACAACACCATCCCATAACGTGGGAGTGAATAGCTAACTCAGTGGAACAATAAAGCATAGGTTAACATATTATCAATGCAGTCAAGCAGTAATGATAAAGCAGTACAATTGAACAATCCTAACTACTCTTATTAATGCAAATATGAATGCAGTCATGATGCATGCCCTCACCGACATACTCCCTCATACGACACCATCTTACGTTCGCAACATACTTTCATTCCTCAGTGCTCCACATCTTCCAGGCACATGCAGTGCGATGATGATCTTAATTACCGAGTTGTTATTAGTTCATTTCAAACAGCAGGATTGGGAAACTAAGGTACCTCCCTTGTATCATTCCCAAACATGATCCATTCGAGGGTCGTCAAACCTAGATAATCTCATACGATAGTGTGGTTCTAGGGCGCTGCAAAGGCTGTCAGGGCTGTTACACGCAGTTGTTACACCACTCCCTCATCATCTTTTTAACGGTTCATCACTAAATTGAGACAGGCCTAGTTCATACTCTATACACCGTGGTAAAACTCGTCCCCTTACCGTAAATTCAGAGTATGCTCGAGGTCACTATAAAGGGTTTGTCACCAATCAGTGTAGGCTGACAGCTCGAATACAGTGTCCCATACCACCGTATTCAGTTCACGAGTCAAGGTTGCTCACTGGTCACTACGGGGAGGCACGTGGCCCCAGCGTAGGCCAACAGCTCGACCACGGTGTTCCATACCATCATGCCCGGCTCATGAGTCTTAGCGGATCAAGGTACCATGGTTAACGGGATTTCACTGGTAAGTTTGGTACCCTAGGTTCAAGCAGTAGCGTCCAAACATGGTGAACATACATTAGACATATCGGGTTACTTGACGAGCCTGACTAGCTTGAGCGCACAATCAACTGAACGACATGAAGTGCATAAGCACTTCGCGTGGCCTAACCACTGTCGCTAACGGAAGTACGACTCGGGTTTGTCAGACACGTCCTTCATGGCAAAATGAATCTCAACCACGAACTCAAGTCTAGTACCGACTGTCTGGACTATAATCATAGTCCCAAATGCAATTAATCCTTATTCAAAGCATGTGGAGTAAAGTATAATAAATAAAGTAATTTAAGCATGTTAACAAACATGTCTAAAGCATGTTACATAGCACAAAGTAAACAAGAAATACAAACACATATATTTCATAAGTAAGCGGTTAAATTAAACAACCAACATGGAGGAAATCATATACGTCTCTAAGGTAGTTGAGAATCCCATCTCAACACCTACCTAAAGCACCATCAGCCAAGCACTTACTCTCACAAGCATTTTCACAAACACTTAGAATACATTATTTCAACATACATAGTGTATATTAGCAAAACATGTATTAGGGCGAGCCCTTTCACCAAGCAAGTATTTTACACATATATAATATGTTCATACAGCAAATATCTGGCAAACACATTTCTAAAATTTATACGTATACGGTACTTTTTACAAATACCTAGAATACACAAAATTCCATATTCTTCGTATTTAATCGAAACAGAAAATAGACCGCACTTTGTACATGTGCAATTGCATACAGATCATGAATCTATCATTATCTGACATTGAAAGCATTGAAAACCATAACCTATACACCTAAAGTCCGCACCTTTTATCGTAGAATCGTAACGAATCCGATAGGTTTGCTAAGCTTTCGTATTCGGCAGTTTGGTAACCTATAGAATGAAATAGGTTAGCTATTTCATAACCTACAACCATTACAACCCCAAAACAGATTAGGGTTAGGGTTTCTTACCTAGAAATGAAGTCAGAATCGCTGGGAAAGCGATTAGACTTGAGTGGTTAAGCTTGTAGAGCGGCAGGGGAAAGCAGTAGGGAGGTTCTCCCACTTCTCTCACACTTTCTCCCTCTTTTCTCTCTTCTCTCTCCTAGTGTTTCTCTCAAATTCATATGGCTGAATGAGAGAGGGTTATAAGGTTCTTATATAGCCTAAAATCACACCAAAACAAACTTAAGGTCAAGGTATACTTAGGTTATAACGAAAGTGAGCCAGTTTCAACTCAACGGAGCACTTCTGGCGGGCCCCCTTGAGCCAAAGGTCGGACTTAAGCTCACCAACCTTGGATCTAGGTGGAGTTAAGTTTTTGTTTTAGTCAGATTCCCAGATCACGCGTGGCGGACCAATTTCAGTTCAACGGTCAGTGAAACTCAATCAGAGATTTCAAGTACACTGCCACGTATATGAAATTTTTTCTGATTCGAGGGTGTATTTGGGTCAGATTCTGACGGTCTGGTTGCTTACAAATTGCCCACAAGTAACAAGTCTCATATTACTATTTGAGATATTTATTTATAAAGAAAACCAAGAGTTCTCACACTCCTCGCTCCGGACTTAAGCAAACAGCCGTGGTACACAATCTGGATTTGATCTCCGAGATGGTTATCAAGCTCAGCGAGGCGGTCCTAAGTCTATAACTTCGTATTATTCGGACTTCCGATGCGCGGTCCAGATCTGATATAAAGTTTCAATGTGCTCCCGAGAGTAGTCGGGTAATGAGTTTGATCCTAGATTTTTAGGTAACCTAGCGTCAATGATTCTACAAGTTTTGGGTCTTACAGATCGTATTTAAAGTGATTCAAATGGATTTCATGGCTAATCTAGTTTAGCACTTAGTTAACTTTGTCAAATTTCTAAAGGATTTGATCCAACGCGATTTCTGCCTGAGGTGATACTCGGGCCATTGTACGAAATTTTTCGAGTCGTTACACATTTGGTGTGGATCTGTTCATAAGCTTTGTTTTATCTTACTTAATGGCTTGTTACTACTTTTCACCATGCCATTTAGTTCATCACAGGTGTTTTCAGAATGCCCTGGGAAAGGAATTATGGTATTTAGCATGATCATCCATGTGTATAATCAAATGCTTATAAGAAAAACAACAGCATTAACACAAAGGAGTCTTTTTTGCTGCTCTTCTATGGTGATTTGATGGATTCATGGATTTAAATTGGCTTGCATTTGATTCGATGTTTTAAGGATGCAGGGGCCTATAATGGTCCTTTTGGTTGTCTTGAATTTTGAAGTTTATCACCTTTCAAAAAAAAAAAAAAAAAAAAGAGAGAGAGAGAAGTTTATAATGTTATTTTGTGGGGTTTATGTGAGGTTTTGTGGGCCTGATATATGGCATCACTAATGAAATGTTAAATAGAAGTGATTGACGGGGGAGAGAGAAGTTAACAATAACAAATGCAGCAACTGAACGTTAGGTGATAAACAAATGAAAAAGAAGAAGAAGATTTGAATGCAAACATTACTGCAATAGCTACACCATTTCAGATTATGTTTTGTATTTTAAAGTTACCACTAACAAAAAACAGGCATTATGATAAATGAAAGATCTAGGAAATATCATATAGAGGATTAAGACAAATGAAGACTTGCCAAACATCAGCAAAAACAAGATGTCAAAGATAAATACATAGCTGAATGATTTTTTTATTTTTTTATTTTTATTTTTTGTTTCTTTCTCTTTCTTTTTAGGAGTTCATATAAAATCAAAACCATCATGGAATTCGGTTTCTTTTATAAGCTCTTCTTGCTATACTTAAACTTTCTTTTTTATATTTTTTTTGGAAGTTCAGATTGAATCAAAACCATATGAGTCTAGTTTAGCGTCAATGTTTTGTCTGCCTTCTTCTTTTCCTAAATTTATAACTGGATATTGTGATACGTTGGCATTAAGGCTTTAGATGACGACGACAATGAAGGACTGGAGTTTGTGACAACTTGAGAATCTACTTTTAAAGATTGTTGAATGATGATGTTGTCACAAGATAGAATTAGGAGGGGCCTTAGATCTTGGAAGGTTGGAAAGGCATATGTATTATCATACATCATTAGGAAGGGTAAGTAGGAAATGCCCAAATGATTTTCAAACTGATATGTATGGCTTCTAATAGAGCTTTGAACTAGTTTTTGATCAGATTTTTTTTTTTTTGAGGTCTTTTTTTTTCCTTGTTTTTTTCCCTTTGTTTCAGGTTGAGAAGTTTCTAGCGATTTTAGAGGATAATGCTGGTTGATGCTTCAGTTGTTTTAATATTTCTAAAACAGCTAGAAGATATAGCTAAAGTAATCATCAGTCTTAATTTCGAACTTGTATTGCTGTGTCTGCATAAGATTCGAGTATTTCCGTGTTTACACCCAACATGAAGCTTGTAGTTGGCTGTAAAATATCGATCATGAATAGAGTAATAGATGCTTGCCCACCTCTATACATGAATCTGCTCCGCTTTCTGTCATATTTTGTGCAACCATATTTCAGATTTTTCTCCAGGTGGAAATTAATTTAGATGGTTCTCTTGAATGCACCTTTATTTCTTTCTTTGTTTTAGAGTGCATCCTAAAGACATTTGTATCAGATCGAATTGATGGAAGGATTGAATGTCATTAAAACAACTCAATAGGCCCTACACGTCAATTTGTCTGTTCAGCTTATCCTAGAGACATTTGTATCAGACTATGAATTGAATTGGCTCTAATGATCCTAGCTTTCTTTCAATGTTTGGATTTTTAGAATTTAATGCTAGATGGCATGTATTTTAGATTTGATGGGTTCCATGTTAATGAAGATTATAGATGCAAAAATTGGAAAGGAGAAACATGTTACAATTTCTGTTGATGATGGAATTCGACCGAACACATCATTGTCTAATTTAGCAAAGCTCAAACATATTTAAGGAGGGTGGATTTCAACAGATTGTTAAGGTCCATGATTTCAAGTCTGATGCAAGTAACCATTTAAGGAGGGTGCAAAAATTACCATCACTGAACCCGGACACTGAACAACAGAGATCATTATAATATTTGGAACACTGAAAGGACACACATGCCGCACGCAGTCTTCTTCAAGCATTTGTACTTGAGTGAACAGGGCACTCCTGACTTGTTGCATTGACTTTGTAAACTTGAAATTCTCACAGATCGACCTATCTTTGAGTACATATTTAGCTAGAAAGAAACAGTATGATTTGCTCCTTATTAGTCGTTGATGGAATCACTAGCATCACAACTTCATTATCATCATAGCCTTGTCCCAACTATTTGGGGTCAACTTTATGGAAGTCCCTACCCTAGGTTAGTGAACAATCTTTAAAATTTTGTTATGGAAATCTGTACTCATGCATTGTTGGAGAATCGACAAACCTCTACATTCTCGATTGCATTGAAAAGCACACAAGGGAAAGGAAATGGCTGGTTATACACAAAGGGTTTTTTCTGTTGGAGTACTTACGTTCTAAAGGAGAGGAGAGTAGAGAGAGTATCAATGCTCTGATTTGTGGATTGATGGATGCTCTGATTTGAAGCCACTTCTAAAAGGACTACAAGAAATTGGAGTTGTGGAGTATCAATGCTCTGAATAATATACGTACGTAGCCAACACCAATTAATTGGAATATGGCTTAGATGACATGAAGGCAATCAATTTGAAATTGATTATTTTTTTTAACCCATGCGTCAATGCATCAGATGGAGCAAAATGCAATCATGACCATCCATTTTCTAGTCTATACTATATATGGGCCATGGACCAAAAGTTGTCTCAATTGGACAACTGTAAGTATCTGGGGATTGCACTTTTACCCAGTTGCCTATCATTTTTCATCAGTTTTTGCCTGTGACCATTTGTTTGTAGATCAAGAGGGTGGTGCAATTTCTTGGGCTGAGACCCATCGATGCTATGCGCCACTAGATAGATAGATGTTTTGTATCTTTTATACACCACATGCATAGCAGTGGAATCTAAAATATCTTTTTCATAGTTTCTTTTTTTTAATATGAAAATAATGCTTACGGCTTCTTTGTTAAATCTAAAGTTTGAAATTTGAATTTAAAGTATGAAAACCTATTTGGTAACTACCCAAAAGAGAGGCTAAAGTCTAAACATTAAGTATTGAATTTGAAACAATCTATTTATTAACAAATGTCTGAAATAAATTAATTTGATACATTTGCTAATTCTCTAACTGTGGACCCACTATAATTTATTTTCTTTACATTCACACTGTTAATCCATTTTGACAACTCATTTTATGGCATGACCTCAAAAATGAAGTAGACCCAAATCTTAGGTGAACTAAACCACATGAAATAGTGGTGATTAACCATTACAAACTTCTCACGGGCCATGAAAGTTTTGGATCAAGCTGATATTTGTGTCGTCCCTTCCTCTAGGTCTTTGTGACATTACTAGTAGGTTGGATGGAAAATAAACATTACTTCCCAAGATGTTCTTAATGGTGGGTATTCAATCAGCATTTTCTCCCTAACATGGTCCACATAAGATTATTATTATTTTTTTGGTCCACAAGATTTGTATTTATTTCATTTGTTGGATCTTGATATAAAATTCCTATGGTGTGGTCCACAAAATATTAGCTCCTTGCAACTTCACAAGTGGGTTCATTGTTTCATACCATTTCTAGCTCTTGGTGACCCCATAACTTGGTGATGCCAAGACATCACTGAGGTGGTATCTGGCACACCACAAAATCCGCTTCTACTAAAATTAGATGCCGACTCCTACCAAAGGCTTCAACTGGAATTTCGCGATGTCATGGTCCAAAAATCAGGCAAGTCCACTCCATGTAAGGATCACCAAAAGCAAAGGCCCCACACCCTTGGCTTATTATTATTATTATTATTATTTTCTTACCAATCTTCATTGCTTCAATATAGAGAAGGGTTTTCATAATGTTTGACTTGTATTATGCTTATTCAAAGTGGAAGTAACTATATAGAGTGTAGGCTCAGGGGTCCACAATGCTTACATGGATGCATGATCAAAGCTGCTCATCAAGTACAAGCCATATATGCTCATTAGGTACAAGCCACTATATGGCTTTCCTTGTGCTGAATTCAGGTTCATCCATATTGAGTTGCATGCTAGTTAATGCTTTTGTAAAAAGGATCATATTGAGTTGCATGTTATGATGCTTATGATGCAGTTTTATCCTTGAAGAAAAAGGGAAGAAAAATATGTCCACATATTTATAAAAAAAATAAAAATTCCATAGGTATTCTCCTCCATCTGCTAGTTACAGGTATTTATTGGTTCCTTTTATTTTATATCAAATTTATTTTTTGGTTATTTTATTTTGTTTTGTAAACTTTTGTCTTTGCATTGGTAACTGAAGGTGGAGCATTTGGGGTGGAGCATTGGTAATAGAGGGGGACTTTGCTGCTTCATATGGGGATGGATATGGATTTCATTCGGTATGGTTGTTTTTGCAGGAAATATTTATGACTAAACATTTAATTTTAGATAGTGTAACTCAGATTATGAGTGTATGTAATGTTTTATTACCTGACCTCTATGCATGGCAGGGTGGTGCTGACAAAGGTCCTCTATATGGCATGAGTTTTGGTTCTTGGGGTACATTTGAGAAGTCTCGCCTCGGTCGTCGATGAAGTACGTTGATTTTTTTTTCCCTTTTGCTTTTCCTTGTGTCTCAATTTGTAAATTTTCTATCCATTATGTAAGCTTTCATTCTTAGGCCCCCTGTAAATGAGGCTAGTTGTAAATGATTTACAGGTTGTGTTTGAATGCTAATTTAATTTTGTAAAGGTCTTTTGATTTAGAAGATTTAGCCTAGCAAAATTTTTAATTATTTTTATTATTTTTTCTTTTACACTGTAAATGATTTATTGGTGTTTTAAACAGATTTTACTGGCATTTTTAAATATCTCATTAGCATTGTTACAGCTTTTCAGCAGCGTTTGTTGTTACTTCTCCTGGCGTTTGTTACACATTTTATATGCGTTCATCCGGCGTTTCGTACAGTTTTTTGCGGCGTTTCCTTCCATTTTTAACGACGCTTTTACATTTTTACGGGTAGTCAGCAGAGTCGCGCTAAATGATAATAAGCACCGGTAAATTCCAATTTTAGCAGTGGCCGCCAAAAATGCCGTTAAAAATGGAAGAACGCCACTAAAAGATACAGTGACACCCCCCTTTTGCGACAGCCACCCGACCGCCGGTAATTCTTATACCGGCGGTTTTTTGGACTTTTAGGGGCAGTTTTGGCCACCGGTAATGCCTTTTTTTCTTGTAGTGACTGGACTAGATCACCTAAAAATTTCTGATGTGACAAGATCTGATGCACGACAAGTCACAGAGCATACGTTTACTAGAGATCTAGAGAAGTAGGGGTTGAGAAGGGAATAGATGTCATAATGAATGCTCATATGTAAAATGGATGGATCTTTGGCTTGCTCTTGAGATGGCTAGAACATGAAGTACACCATGGGTAATTCAGGCTAGACTAAAGGGTTGAGATGGTCGAGGTGATGGCTAAGAAGTGGCTGGAAAATCAGGACTTTGGGGCTTAGGAGCTCCTTCTCACCCTCACTCTCTTTCTCTCTTTCTTTCTTTTTCTCTCTCTCTCTGTCCATTAGTTTGGTTTTTGGTGTCTTGAAATGAGAATAGGAGAGGGCTATTTATAGCCTTCTCCAATGGTGAAATGGTAAATAGTGGTTAGGTAAGGGTTAGAATTTTAGAATGGAGGGTTGTGATTAGTTAAGGAGAGAGGGGTGACACGTGGCACAATCCTATTGGCTTCTAGGGTTGGTAAAAAGGTAAATTGTGAGTTTTGGAGGGGTAAATCCATGGTAAAGTCAATTTTTGAGTTTTCACACGGAGGGGTAAATCCATGGTAAAGTCAATTTTTGGGCGGTGAGATAGTGCTCTGTTCATCCGATGGTCGCGTGGGTTTACGGGACTCAAAGTGTTGGATCTAGGTACGGGTAAAGGGTATTGGCGGGGATATAGGGTATAGGCTAGGCTGTGTATATAATAGATGGCTTGGATTACGACTTCGGGTTGTGGATTGGGGGTTTTTTGGGGACTTTTGAGTCAGGGTTCGGTTTAGGCTGGGATTAGGGTTTGGTTTAAGGCATGACCATGGTTCCTGGATTTCTTAGCCTTTTCGAGATGTTAACCTGCGTGGGGTGTCTACAGATGCCCCTCTTTGACCGAAGTTATGGGCAACTGAAGGGCAAAGCAAGTGGACACCCCACCCTTCTGGTCAGAAAGAATAGTGATTCGAATCTGTTGTCTGCCATTCTATCATTGTTAGTTGACTGTTTAGAAAAGAGATGACTTGCACATATCATGAGGGTTGAGGAAAATATTGTGATTATCTCCTGTGCATTTGTCGCGACTTTACGGATCACCAATCATAACCCTTTCACATCGGATTGTTAATAGCATTGGAGGGTAAATCTGAAAAGTAAGGGTCTCTGCGCATTTGTCGCGGCTTTACGAGGATTCCCATACTATTTGGTCGTCATTTCCTTTGCTACGTAATCACCCTAGGAGTATTCGTTCTATTTGATCGTCAAAGTGGTTAGCTGCTATGCACGTTGGTGCGGCCTTACGGGGAATTCACTACGCCGACTTGGACTCAATAAAAGTTTCTGAACATTCCAGACTAGGTATGTGTAGGTAAACTTTTGTCATGCAGTCTGCTGATTCTGATACTTTGGTTACAATGGATTGTTATCACTTTGAGTTTGATTATTCTTTCCAGAGATAGATCCAATCACTTTTACTAGCATCCGTACAACTGTCCAGATATAGAGATCGGGTCAATCGTACATGTATCATGTACAGATTCGCTCATTATCCGGGGAAACTGGAAGAGACTGATCTTATTTAACTGTTTGCACTGACCGCAACTGGAGAATATGGAAGATTCCTCAGTGTACTGCACGCCACGTGCGTTTTTGAAAAACTTTTGAAAGCTATCTCTTTGGAGCTAGACTCCTTGGAGATTTTATTTGAAAATATTTTTAGATTTTTTTGAAAAATATTTGTTCGATCTCGCGGGTGGGCGTCGTCGTTCGGTTTTTATTGTGCAAAGTCAGATGGCCTCCACTAATAAACTAATGGGGCTAATGATTTAGAAGAGATAACCCTTTTCGAGGTCATACTTACTAGGAATTTATTTTGTGTTGGCTTGGTAAATCCCCCTTTAAAAAAAAAATTGGGAGCTGTTTTGGTAACTTTTGAAAATTTAGGAATGTTATTGGAAATTTTTGAAAACTTGGGTCTGTTTTTGGTAATTTTTAAAATTTAGGACTGTTATTGGAATTTTTTGAAAACTTGGGTCTGTTTTTGGTCATTTTTAAAATTTAGAACTATTATTAGAAACTTTTGAAAACTTGGGTCTATTTTTGGTAATTTTTCAGGTTTTATCCGGCGGTTAAAAGGAAAAAATAGTTATTGAGACATACTGGGACATGACTCACGCCCCATGCATGCTTTTGGTCGAAGGGCGGATCGGGCCCGCGCAGGCGGATCCGCCTATTAGGTTACCCTTTTTCCAATGTCCGAGCCATGCTTTGGTTCGTCCGGTGTAGCCTCCATCCTTATTTGAACTGGTTTGGGGACGTCCAGGGACCCCATTGTGGTCCCTAGAAGTTATTTTAGAGGGATTTTCTTCATCCATTTTCCACTTATTTTTCTTCCTTCTTCCATTTCAGGTAATCTTGGCCATTGTGTGCCTACTGGATCTTGTTGAGTCGTGCATTTTTGGAGCATTAAATGGGTTAGATCTTCTCTTGGGCTTTGGAGAAGGCCATGATCAAGACCATTGGATTGTGTTATTTTGGGCCAACTTGTTGGCTGATTTTATATATATATATTTTTTTGTCGCCCTCTTTTTTTTTATTTGCAAGAGTGGGGTGTGATAAGAAAGGGGGCCCCACCCTTTTGAATATTTTTTTTGATGATCTGGACCGTTGGATGGATGATCTGAGGCCTTCTTGAGTTGGTGGATGATGTTGACTTTGTTAATTGGTCATCTTGTAAATAATGGATGGATGAGATTCCCCACATGGGCCTCGTATTATGATCTAGTCATGTCCAGATGCTTGTTGTGGCTGAGATTTTTGGACGATTTGGACCGTTAAATGGGTGTTGCGGGGCCCGTATGAGTGTATGGACATCATGAATTTTAATGGTGGGCCGTCTTGTGGATAATGGATGGATGGAATTTTTCAAGGGGGCCCCACATCACGATCCAGTCGTGCCCAGAGGCTTAATAATTTGAAAGAGAAGTCCCTGGATGTGGATTTTGGAAATGGACCTTAATATGGGCTCGGAGAAGTAGGCCTTTTGGAATTGGGCCTTGAGATGGGCTTTTTGGAATGGGCCTGGGAAGTGGGCTTTTGAACTTGGGCCTTGAAATAGGCTCTTTGAAACGAGCCTGGGCTTTTACAATGGGCCTGGGCTTTTGGAATGGGTCTCCTTAGAAATGGGCCTTGAGATGGGTTTTTTTTTAAATGGGCTTTAACATAGCCTTTTGTTACAAGCCTTGAGATGTGGACTTACTTGTACACCTTTCATGTGCAGCATGCCTCGTCGTGGTAAAAATGAGGCTAGTTCGTCTCGTCAGTCGTCAGATCCATATCACGTGCCACGAGAAGGACGACACCTGTCTGACTTAGCCAGGGAGGGTGGCGATCCTGCGATTCTGAGAGGGCGAGGAGTCAGGACTCATTGGCCTGATTGGTTCCATGACCCCCAACCCCTGTTTTTCGAGGTTCTGAAGCGCACTCCGTTTGCCCACCTATTCTGAGTTCGTTTGAGTAGGACGAACATGTCCCTCTTATCTGTCTTGACGGAGCGGTGGCACCTCGAGACCCACACCTTTCAGTTGCCTTTTGGAGAGTGGAGGATTACTCCCTATGATGTATACATGCAGTTGGGTCTCCAGTATGACGGAGGATCCGTTCCTTTTGAGGATGACCTTCCAGTGCCTACTGAGGATGACTGGATGTAATGTTAGGGATGATGCCAAGTGCGACTAAGTTTACCGGCCCTCGGTTCAAACTCCTCTAGCTATCTTCGAACTTTGCCCGACGCATCCCTAAGACCGAGGCCGCGGCTGTAGTGAAGGCTCGGGCCTTAATCCTGTACACCATGGGTGCGATGATTTTCTGCAACGGGAATGAGCTTGTGAGCTCCCGTCTATTGTCGCTTGTGGCAGACATAACTTTTCCCACCCAGTATAACTGGAATGCGGCCCTTTTGGCCCATTTATATGAAGGGCTGGATAAGGCTAGCCGCTGTATCAGTCGATCCTTGACTGGATTTTACCCAGTCATCAAGGTACCTTCTTGTCATCCTTTTCGCCTTGTTCTTTCTGGGGATGATCCGGTGCATCTTGTCTGATTACGGGTTTGCGCAGGTCTGCTTTTTGACCACTTTCCTCATCTAGCGCCCACCCTGATCGACCTTTCGCCTCCATTTCCTCACATGATGCTGTGGTACAAGGATAACCACAGCCATACATGTCTGTTTTTAGATCTTGCCTGGAGGTCGAATATTGATGCGCTTGTTCCCGATGATGTGAGTGATACACCCATTGCTTGTGTTGCCCATGCCTTGCTTTTCGCTCGCTTCTCAGCCTTTGACTTGTTTCCTTTTTGTAGTTCCGTACCAGGCCATATTTCCAGTCGAACGCGGCACTCACTCCTAGAGCTCAAGAGGCTTTTCAAGCCTCACAACGTCGTCGCATTCTGGAGGATCCACATGTGACGATGTGGTACTTGGGAGAGAGACTTTTCTGGCAGTTGACCGGTAGTCCCATGGTACCACTTAGCTCGCCATCTGGGCCTTCTGACTGGAGATCGGTGCCTGAGAGAGAATTAGTTGCTGCCTTAGAGGGATATGATGCCAGTGCTTTCGTCGATCCTGATATTAAGTACTGCTCTTGGTGCGAACAGCATGGTATTAGTCCGATCTTGCAGCCCGGCTACACTCCTGGTGGCGGCGCACGTTTTGCTGGAGGAGGGATCTTTAGGCCCCACTTTTGTCACTAGGATACTAACACTTATCTTCCTAATGACGATTAGTTCATTGTACCATGTAATCATGTATCCTTGTTTGTGTATTTAACTGTTTATATGAAATCCAACTTGCTCAATGTTGCCTTCTCGTACTGTCTTTTGATCAGCTTTTGTAATCCTTAATTGGACACATGGAAGTTTGTTCTCAGGTCCTGGCCTATCGGAGAGGGCTTTGCCTAAATTTCGCCCAAAAGTGGGCCCGGCCGGTAATTTGTCTGCCATGGGCGATAATTCGTCTGCCGCTCGGAGACTTTTTTCTTCCCAGACTGTCCTGCCAGTGCGGCAGTGATGCAAAGTGTCAGTTCTGAGAGCGGGAGTTTGAGTACCGCGGGCAGTAATCGGAGTTCCGCCTCTGTTCATCTTTTCTTCCAGCAAGCCCCCTTCTTCTCTGTTTATTCCCTTCGCCCCTTTTAAGACATTCTTCTTGTCTCTGCCCATCCGATCATTCTTTTTTGTCCCTTCCTCCTTGTTCCTTTTCTTTGTCTTCTTTTCCCTTTTGTCCTCTTCCCCTATCTTTTTTTTGGAGCTATTATGGCCAGCCATGATGAGAGTCTTGATGGGCTTATGGGTGATAAAGAGGTTGATGGGTCCATAAATGAGGAGAGAGACCCATTTATGGATGGATCGGTGGGTGTTGATGGAGGAGTAATGGCCCCTTTTGGAGAGGTAAATGTTATTTATGGTTTAGGTTCTTTCTCCATTGATGGTGGTCATGGTGTTGGGTTAGGTGGATTGGATGGATTTGATGGGTTTGCTCCAAGTGGGTCACCGGGTTTTGTGGATGCTAATCTGGCGAGGATGGATGGTTTGGACGGTGAGGATAGTGTGATGATAGTGAAAGATGTCTTGATTGGTGGATCAATGGCTATGGGCGGTGTGGATGATGGCATCATGATGATGGATAGTATGGATGGGGGACATCAGGCTTGGATGGGTGGTGCAGATGGTGGCATAGTGATGATGGATGGTATGGATATGATGGAGCAGGCTTGGGTGGGTGGTGCAGATGGTGGCATGGTGATGATGGATGGTATGGATATGGTGGAGCAGGCTTGGGTGGGTGGCGAGCCCTATCCTAGCGGTTTGGATGACTTGGATCTGACAGGTGACGGAGTTCTAGCAGATGGATTGGGCCAGATTTTTGGCGCAGGCTTCGAGACAGTGATGGGGCAGTCAGCTGCTGTTGTGGATTAGGGTTCATGCCCTGTTAGCCATTTGGACGTTTTGGGCGCTGCGACTCCTGGGGAATGCGTGTTTCAGAAGGCTCCGGATGTGACGGTTGCTGGCAGCTCGAGTCCGCCTGTAGTGGCTTTCCAGAACACCTTGCGCGATGCGATGGGAGATGCTGGTTTCTTTCGTCATCATGAGATAGATTTGTTGGATGAGGGGATGCCTATATTTGATGACTCTCCTGCTGACCCAGGGATCCAGATTGTTGAGGGTGTGCCCGTCTGAACCTGTCGATTGTAGCCACGTGCTACTTGCTCCGAGCGATTACATTTATGGATAGAGAGCTTGACCGAGTTTGAGATTTTTGAGTTGAGCTCCTTGGGCTTCCGGGAGGTTCTCCACTTCCACCGGGTTCGTTTGGATTAGCGACTGTTGAACGCAGCACTATATGACTGGGTGTCGTCTTTGAACTTGTTCTCCCTCAATGATCAAGAGTTGGGGCCTTCCCTGGAGGAGTTTTCTCACCTGTCTGGTCTTCCTCTTACTTGGGAGCTTTATATTCCTGCATCTGAGCCCATCCGTTCTTCTGATCTGATCTCCTGGTTTAGATTCCTTACTGCCCTCCCTACTGCTGAGGGTAGAGCTGGTGAGCTTTCGCTTGAGGTCCTATATGATCGTTGTTCGACCTCTCGAGGTGCCCCTAGATCTAACCGCTAGCTTCAGTGCCTGAATGCGCTGATATTTTGTCTTGGCAGAGCTGCTCTTCTTAGGATGGAGGCAGTCGTCGTTGGGAGCTTTGTTGGACATATTCCATCGTGTATTGCATCGCAGGAGTATCATTTCTGTGGTGTTGGCGGAGCTCTTCCTGGGGTTGACTGAGTGCTCCCTCGGACATACTGGTATCTTCCGAGGTTGCTGCTCATTCCTTCAGGTATTCTTTATTCTGCCTCTTTCTTTTGCTTTTACTTTCTGTCTGCAATTTGAACTAGATTTACTCCTTTCCTAGGTATAGTTATGGGAGCATTTGTATATGACCCCTATGCTTGTATGGCCTGATTCCCGCCACAATGATGTGCTATCTTTGTTGCTTGATGGTCTTCCCCTTGGTGCTAAGGCCACCGAGTCATTGTACCGCTGCATGCTTTCTCAGCTTCGGGGGTGGGAGGTTAGCTGGGAGGCTACCTAGCTCTGTCGATCACCATTGATTTACAGTGCAACTCGTACTCCTTTGCTATTGTTAGGTCTTCGGGGGTGTTGCTCATACCATCACGTGCGATTCCTCCGACAATTCAATTTTTGGCAGGATATTCCAGAGTTTGCCTTCTCTGGATTTGGGCATGCCTCTTTTTCCTCTGACTTGATGGCTTTGTATAGACGCGTCTGGATTTCTTGGTCGGGTTCCCTGGATGTGGGGGCGTTGGATCTGAAGTCCTGGGCTCCTCCCATGGCGACAGTACCATATCAGCGGTGGGTAGCAGAGCAGTCACTATATCGCCAAATTCTTGGTTGGCATTTGGAGGACGAGGCTGCTGATCAAGATATGGTGGGTGATGCTGCTTCATCCTCTTCTTGCATTGTTGATTTATTCGAGGCGCCTGAGGAGCGACCCTTCATCGATCCCTCTTTCTGCTAGCCACTCATGGTCACTTGATCAGCAAGATTGTTGTCCTTCGTCACACATGTGAGGATATGGCCCGTCGGCTGGCAGTAGGACGACGGTATGATGAGAGCATACTTGCGGCACATCGCCTGGACAGGGATGAGGCTTTCTACCTGCGTATGGAGATAGAGAGGCTTAAACAGAGACTATCTATATATGAAGGATAGGGGCTCACTTGTGATCTTTGGTTGCGATCAATCAACTGTTCATTTTGTATGCATGCATGGTTCTGAAATCGAGAGAAAAGAAAAGCAATGTATTTAATTTTTTTTATTTTTTTTTTAGAATGAAAGATTTTTTTTGGTGCCAATTTTGCCAATATTTATTTGTGTTTGGATTTGTGTTTTGGATGCTTGGGATCAGCATTTTGGGCTCAGCCCACATTGTGTGCAGTATTCTAGATTGTGTCCCCATGGTCGTGGTCTCCCGAGAGGGTGTCTGAGATCGCATTCCATGGACTTGAACAGAGTTTGATAGAGCACTGATCCAAAGTTGATCCTTCCTTGTATCCCGCTGCGGTGTTTGCCATCTCAGCTTCTTTTGTACCTGCACTTTTATTATATTTTTTATTTTTTATTTCTTGTCATTTTTGCCCGTAGCACCCTTTTAGGTTTTCACTACGTCCGGTTCTTCCCGTTATTTTTGCCCATAGATCCTTTCAGATTTTCACTATGTCCCGGGTTTTTTATCTTGCTGCCCCTTGGCAGCTGTGTTATTTTTACCCTTAGCGCCTTTTCAGGTTTTCACCAAGTCCGCCGCATGCCCGCTATTTTTACTCGAGCCACCCTTTCGGGTTTTCAACTCGCCCATTCTACTTAGGCATGCATTCTTTTTTTTTCTTTTCTTTTCTTTTTCTTTTTTTTTTTTTTTTGGAATGCTGGGAGTGAAAGAGGAGACGGGGAGACTTCCTTCATGGCCGGCCAATTGATCACCTGCCTGTCCTTGTCTTTTGAGTACAATCGTAAGTTGCCTTTGGTGAGGTTGTGTGGAGGTTTGGAGATGGATTTGTTTTCTTCCTTTGAGATTTTCTTTTCTTTTCCCCTTCTTCTTTTTTTCTTTCTTTCTTCCTTTTTTTCTCTTTTTTTTTGTTTTCTCTTTTTTTTTTTTTTTTTCTTTTTTTTTTTGGAATGCTGGGAGAAGTGATGGGTTTTTGATGGGAGATGGCAGGTACTCTTTCTCTTTTTTTTTTTTTTTTTTTTTTTGTGAGAGAGTGATGGACATAGCTTTGCGATTGTACTTATTGACAAGGTCAGGTAAGGTTACCCATGATAGATTTTCACGTTGTCGACATTGATGGGCTCGGGAAGATCTTCCCCCTTCAGATTGGTAAGCTGAAGAGCGCCACCTGGGAGTGCTTCCCGAATTATTAGCGGCCCGTCCCATGAAGGTTTGAACTTTCCTCTGGGATCTGGTAAGTGTGGCGGTAGAATGCGCTTCATGACCATGTCGCCAATTTTGAAACTTCTCTTCCGGACCCTCTTGTTGTAGGCCCGAGCAATCCTTCTTTGGTAACATTGGGAGTGACTTAGTGCCCGCATGCGCTTTTCGTCTGCCAGATACAGTTGATCGTATCTTGCTTGTTGCCACTCGCTTTCCTCGATTTGACTTTCTAGTAATATCCGAAGTGATGGGATTTTGATTTCGACTGGTAGCACTGCTTCCATTCCGTATGTGAGTTCGTAGGGAGTTGTGCCTGTAGCAGACCGTACAGATGTCCGATAGGCCCAGAGTGCATAAGGAAGCATTTCTGACCAATCCCGGTATGTTTTTACCATTTTTTCCAATATACGGATGATAGTCTTGTTTGCGGCTTCAACCCCACCATTCATTTGAGGACGGTAAGGGCTTGACCGTTGGCGTTGAATCTTAAACTTGTCAAGGAAATCGCCCATCCTTTTATTGACGAACGGAGTTCTGTTGTCAGTGATGATGGCCTGAGGGACCCCATACCGGCTGATGATGTTGTTCTTTATGAACTTGACTACATGAGATGCTGCGATGGTGGTATAAGATACTGCTTCTATCCATTTGGTGAAATAGTCTACTGCCACCAGGATGTATTCGTGTCCGTTTGATGCTTTGGGGCTGATTTTGCCAACGATGTCTAATCCCCATACAGAGAAGGGCCATGGTGATGTCAAACTATAGAGTTTGAAAGCGGGCGCATGGATCTGATTTGCATATTCCTGACACTTGAAGCATTTCCTGACGTGTTTGCAGCAATCTGTCTCCATTGTAAGCCAATAGTAGCCGAGTCGTAAGATCTTCTTCGCCATCATGTGTCCATTCATGTGTGGGCTGCATAATCCATCGTGGATTTCGGACATGATCTGTGCCGCTTCTGCTTCATCCATGCAGCGGAGAAGGACTTGGTTGAAGGATTGCTTGTAGAGAATTCCCCCAGTGATTATGAACTAAGCTGCTAGCCGTTGGATAGTGCGTCGATCAACTAGTGTTGCTCCTTCCGGGTACTTCTGATGTTCGAGGTATTCTTTGATATTCATGTACCAGGGCTGATCATTAGAGGAAGTTTTGGCTTCGTTGATCTGTAGTCAAAATGCTGGTTCCTCTTGGAGTTCGACGGTGAGTTCCCATTCAGCAGCTCCTTTTGGGATGTCTATCATTGAGGCGAGGGTAGCCAAAGTGTCTGTAAACTGATTCTTGGCTCGGGACATGTAAGAGAACGTGATCTCTTCAAATTTCTCAGTCAGATTCTCTAGGTAGACATGATATGGGATCAGCTTTTCATCTTTGGTCTTCCAGTCGCCATTTATCTGATTGATGATGAGTTGCGAGTCTCCGAAGACTCGTAACTTCTTCACGTTAAGGATTATGGCTAGTCTTAGACCAACGATGCAAGCCTCATACTCAGCTACATTATTAGTGCATTAGAATGCCAGCCTCTTGGATATGGGAATTGGGACGTCATCGGGAGATTAGAGTATGGCGCCTACTCCACTTCCTTTCGAGTTTACAACTCTGTCGAAGAAGAGTGTCCATTCTCCTGCTTTTTTTTCTTCTTCTTCCTCAATCTGGAGGATATCTTCATCGGGGAAGAAGGTTTTTAGCGGTTGATAATCAGGCAGAGAATGTGCTGCTAGATGATCGGCCAATGCTTGGCCCTTGATTACCTTCTGAGTGACATAGGTGATGTCGAACTCTGAAAGCAGTAGCTGCCATTTTGCAATCCTGCCCGTTAGTGTTGGCTTCTCGAACAAGTATTTCAATGGGTCCATGCGAGCGAGTAGAAGAATCGGGTGAGCGATCATATACTGTCGTAGCCGTTGTGTTGCCCAGACTAAGGCGAGGCATGTCTTCTCCAGGCTGGAGTATTTGGCTTCATAACTCGTAAATCGCCTACTTAGATAATAGATCGCTTGCTCCTTTTTTCCTATATCGTCGTGTTAGCCAAGAACACATACGATTGCTTCTGCTGCGATGGAGATGTATAGAAGTAACGGCCTTTCAGGAGTAGGTGGCATGAGCACTGGAGGATTTAACAGGTATTTCTTGATCTTGTCGAAGGCCGCCTAACAGTCACTATTCCATTCCTTTGGCGAGTTCTTCCTGAGTAGCTTGAATATGGGCTCATAGATCGGGGTGAGTTGTGCGATGAATCGGCTGATATACTGGATTCGCCCGAGAAAACCCCGAATCTCTTTTTCAGTCTTGGGTGGTGGCATTTCGATGATTGCCTTAGTCTTAGTCTCGTCCACCTGGATGTCATTTTCGCTGACGATGAAGTCTAACAGCTTGCCTCCGGTTACACCGAAGACATATTTTTACAGATTGAGGCGGAGCTTAAACTTTTCTAGCCTATCGAAAAGCTTCTTGAGGTCTTTGAAGTGTCCTTCGATTGTGCGAGATTTAATGATCATGTCGTCCACGTAGACTTTCATTTCCTTGTTTATCATGTCGTGGAACAAGGCCATCATGGCTCGCTGATATGTAGCTCTTGCATTCTTCAATCCGAAAGGCATGACCCGATAGCAGAAAGTTTCCCATGGTGTGATGAAGGAAGTCTTCCTCGATCTTCGATGGCCATCTTAAGCCGTCCATGAAAGAGAAAATCTTATGTCCAGCAGTATTATCTACCAATGTGTTGATGTGAGGCAGAGGGAAATCATCTTTAGGGCTTGCCTTGTTGAGATCTCTGAAGTCGATACACATTCTGACTTTCCCATCCTTCTTGGGTACTGGTACGATGTTTGCGAGCCATTCCGGGTAATTGGAGACTACCAAGAATCCCGCATTGTACTGCTTGATAACTTCATCATGAACCTTTAGGGCCCATTCCGGCTTCATTCTCTGCAGCTTTTGTTTGACAGGCTTCATGTCTGGCTTTGTTGGTAGATGGTGCACCACCAAATCTTCATCGAGCCCTGGCATATCCTCATAAGAGAAGGCAAAGTTGGACAACCTGGGTTTCAGAAACTCCATCATCCTCTGCTTGTACTCTGGAGAGAGCGATTTTCTGATGCACACCTCCCTAGGAGATTCCGACGTCCCTAAGTTCACAATTTCGAAGTCGTCTACTACAACATTAGCCTTTGTTTCTAACTTTTCGAGAGAATCCTCAAATTCGCAAGCAGTATCATCATTTCCCTCATCCAGAACTTCATCCAATCCCATGAGTTCGAAGTCCAAATCTAGATCGAAATCATACGAGTCGACTTCAAACTCTTGCAATGTGCGTGAGGTGTTTAGCACAGTGACTTTTGAAAGTTTTTCTGTTATTTTTGTAGTTTGAAAATTTTCTGATGTTTTGTGATTTTGAGGAATATTTGATTTTTTTTTTGTATTTTGAGGAATATATAATGTTTTTGTGTTTTGAAAATATTTTGATTTTTTTTATGTTGTCAAGGTGTCCCGAACAGGACGGTGTTGCGAACCATGAGGGATCTTGTCCTAGTTCGGGGTACCGACTACTATTTACATCGGCATTTTTTTTTTACCGGCATCCATGAATGGTTCATCGGCTGATTCGATCGTTAGGGGGATGGCTGTCCAGTTTAGTTCTTTTCCCCTTTCGATCCTGTTGTTCTGCTTCGTCTGTTCCTGAGGGTCATCTGTCTTGAGGACCATGATATCTGCTAGGCTAAGCTCGAAGTCAGAGTCTGATTTGACCTCTTCGCTCAGAAGCTGGAGCTCTTCTGGCTCCTCGAATTTTCCTAGTGACGGGACCTCGACATCCGTCCAATCAAGAGCAGGCCATTTTTCTTTGTCAACTCAATGGACGGGCTGCCTCTGCCCCTTGTGTTGTTGAGCTAATGGTGAGGATGTGTCCCCCTGACTGTGAGCGAGGATAGGTTCCTCTGCATTCTTGCCTATATCACCCGTAAGGGGCACTCCTGGTTCCGGGTCCCTTATGGGTGGACCTGTTTCTGTGCCCCTAGCCTCTTGTGAATGGTCTAGGGGTTCTGCCCCTAACTTTAGGTATGCTTTTGGTGCCCTGAGGATCCTATCTCACTTTATTGGTGGCCAGATAGACTCCTAGTTGGGATATTCTGTGAGTTTGAGTTGCTGGAGTTGGTTCTCAAGAGACGTCACCATGTCCTCACAAACTGTCTCAGCCTTGATAAATTTGATGGGTGTACATTTGAATGGTTGACCTTTCTTTGGCCTTCAGCCTGATCCTCCAATGTTGGTTGATATCCCAGTCCCTGTCTCTGTACGTTGGCAGGTGTCAGCTCTACTACCACACCTTTTCCATGGAACTCGGTACGGTAATTCAAGATTAATCGTTCAGTAGGGGGAATGACATATTCCGTAACGAGAGGTCGTGGATTGGCAATTGCGTTTACATTTTCGAATTCGAAGCTATGGTATGATATGTCACCTTCCGTATGTTGAATGTTAATCACTGGGATGTCAGTTTCCGGGATATTAACTGTCACCGGGAGGATGGTTTCTGGCTCGGCCAGCACTGAAATGATTCGACTTCCCTAAGGGAATTTAACCCTTTGGTGGAGAGTCGAAGGGATGGCTCCAACCACGTGGAGACATGGCCGCCCCAACAAAAGGTTAAATGAGGTAGGGATGTCGATGACCTGGACTATAACAAGAGTCATGTCTGGTCCGATATGCAACTCAAGGTCGACTTCTGCCTCGACCTGCCTTCGGGAATTATCGAAGGCTCGGACACTCATAGTGCTGGGTCTGAAGGAAGATGGTTATATCCCTAACCGTTCGGCAGTCCTTAAAGGGCAAACGTTAAGACTGGATTCATTGTCAATGAGCATGAGTGGGACTTTAAAATTCTTGTGGCGGGCAACTATGTTTAGCGATCGTCCATGTTTGCGACGCTCAGGTGGTAAATCATCATCAGAGAAAGTGATAGCCCGAGGGGCGAGGAGTTGTCCAATCATACTTGCCACCATTTCGGGGGGTACGTCAGGAGAGATATGTGCATCATTCAGGGTTTTCGCAAAGATTTCTCGATGCGATCTTGATGTGCATAAGAGTTCCCAGATAGATATTTGGGTAGGGATGGTTTTCTTGGGCAGGGATGGTTTTCATTTGAGTTGTTATGTCGTAAGCAGCGTCGGTTTTGCAAGTGGTTCCAGACAAAGTTCCCCTGGTTTCTCTTAGGTTCTGATTATCTCTCCTAAAATATCTCCCATTGTTACCCACTTCAGCGCATTCTGGGTAATGTCATGGGACTGCTTTCGGGTTGTAGGAAGGAAACACTCTTCCTTCCAGGTATATCATGGGTTCCTGAGGTGGAAGGGTTGTGGCTAAAACAATTTATGGTAGACTTGATGATTTTTCCTGAGGTGTTTCTAGTTCTTGACCAATTTTGGTCGTGGAGTCTTCTTTCTCCTTTTGATGTGTGGGAGGAATCCTCTGGGCGTGTGCCAGTTGGTGAGGCATCAGGAATTTTGGGGCTTGAACCAGGGGTA
This sequence comes from Magnolia changhungtana, assembly GCA_030180095.1. Lineage (NCBI taxonomy): Eukaryota > Viridiplantae > Streptophyta > Magnoliopsida > Magnoliales > Magnoliaceae > Magnolia > Magnolia changhungtana. Next base: position 7,924,340 of record JASAUF010000672.1, on the reverse strand, counting down.
CCCCTTGCAAGGTTAGCGGGGTTAGGTCAGGGAGACCTATCGGGAGAGCAATGGGTTCAGAATTCGACCTTTTTGGAGGTACGAGAGTTGAGTGTGCCCCTTGGGGGACAGGATACTAAGGGTATGACCTGTTGGGTGCGGCTTCCAGAGTTACAAGAGGTTGTACTGTTGGTGCTACTTCAAGGAATACGAGGGGTTGTGTTGTGGGTGCTACCTCCAGAAAAATAAGTGTTTGCGTTGCTGGCACTGCTTCAAGAGATACTTGTGGCCTAGGCGATGGCGCCTGCTAATATCCCCGTGTCTGATTTGTTATATCGGGCATGATTGCTTGAATGGAAGGTGTAGAAAGGAGTACATGGGTTGCCCTCCTTCGATGTGGTTGACAGTAGAGGTACCAGTTGTGCTGGGTCCTGCATGATGCGATGGCAGGGGGTTTTGGAGAATGTTGGCCTAGGCGATGTTACTAGCTTGTGGGGTGACCGCAATCTTTGACTTTCGATCAGATCTTGGACCGCATGCTTTAAGGCGAAGCAGCGGTCCGTTAGATGGCCAGGAGCCTGGTGATATGCGCAATACTGATTTTCATTGTAACCAGGAGGTAAGGGATTAGGTGGAAGTCGCGGCTGAAGTGGTGTCAACAGCTGCTTTTGCATGAGCATTGTCAACACTTGACTATATGTTTGTGCTAACGAGGTGAACTTCCTTCCTAACATCCCCTGTTTGAATGGACCTTGCGCATTTCCCCTAGGTTGTTGTTGTTGAGACGGTTGCGCCTGATATCCCTATTATATTGGCTGGGGTTGGTACTGCCTATTTGGCTGTGGCTGGTACTGCCTGTCTTGACGTGGCTCTGATTGTGGAGCATACTGGTTGCCTTAAGTATTAGCGACGATGTTGTTTACTTCGGTGGTACGTTGTGTGGGAGCAGCGTTGTTACCATTTCCATACCCAACGGGTTTCCCCTCAACTTTATTTCTTTTGATTGAGGGGGCCTGGTGTGGCCATGGGGAAATAGTCCCAGCCTTGATTCCAACTTCTACTTACTCTCTAGCTCGGATGAGCTGAGAAAAGTTGACGTATGGATATGAGATTAGATACCCTGAAATGCTGGGATTTGCTGAATGTACGATCATAGATATCTGCTCTTCGTCATCGATGGGGTTCCTCATTCGAGCCGCCATGGCTCACCATCGTCCTACTTATGCAGATAAAAACTCATCGCTTTTTTGTCTCAAGGCAGCTAAGTCAGACCTTCTTGGAGCCATGTTCAGATTATATGAGAAACTGTCAATGAATGCCTGGGACAGCTTTTCCCAGGTTTGGATTTGATGGCAGTCCAGTGAGGTGTACCAATCCAAAGCATCCCCCTTGAGAGATTTCTAGAAGAGCCGTATCAAGGCTCCATCATTTCCTGTTATTGCATTGAGTTCCCTACAAAATGCTTTTAGATGTGCTATGGGGCACCCACTACCGTCATACCTTTTGAACTTTGGTACCTCGGAGTTTGGAGGTACCCGGGCGTCTGGGAAAGGTTAGAGGTCCCTGAATTTGGTAGATGGATGATTCACTCCTTGTTGTCTTTGAAGTTGATTCTACACCATTTGCAACTACTCTCGTAATTCCTCGATTTTCGATTTACCCTGTTGTGGATATCTTGCCCTTTGTTGTAGGGCCTGTGCTGCTTCCTCTTCGTATGGATCAAGAAAGGGTGGTTGCTGGAAAGATGGTGGACTCCTGGTAGTGGGAGGTAGCTGGAATTGGACACCGCTCCCTTTCGGAGGAGGGTGTAATGTTCGAAAATAGCTCCCACTTGGGGTATCTATCAATTCCAGAATGTGGCTCCCGTTAGGGGGAGTGAGTTGGACTCGAAACTGGCCCCCTTCATGGGCATCCACCAGTTCTCGTCTGTGGTTGCCATTTTTGTAATCGAATTGTTGTGGTGTGCTGACTAGAGATGTGTGAGAGGGTTACTCCTGATTGCTGGCTGTTGTTGATCTTGTGCTGAATCTTTTGGGAGAGGGAGTACGGGATTTGTTGGAGGAATGAGGGAGAAGGCAAAAGGTGTCTGAGGGAGTGAACTGTTTTGTACGCTAGGCTGGGTTGCCTGTGCATTTGGTGTAGCATTTGGCACTAGGCGAAGTAGTAACTCTTGCATTGCCTGAAGGCTTTTGACCATTTCTTGTATGGTGGTATTGGCTTGCCGGTCTATTTGAGTTGCTGGTAGTGGTGCGGGTGTAGGTGCGGGTGCGAGTGAGGATGTTTCGGGAGTTGGTTGAGGAGTTGGTTCTTCTTCATGGGTAGCTTAAGAGGCCATGGCTACACGGGATCGAGTGGTCATCGTTCGATTCTCTGCCTAAGGAAGAACAGGCCGAAATTTTTTTTTTATATTTTTGTATGAATACAAAGATGATGTCCCTTGAGATTGGAATACCAGATGTTTTCGAGTCGGGTCTTCAACTAGTGCGAGCTAACATTCCCCAGCAGAGTCGTCATTTTGTAGACACTGGAAAATCGGCGCCCACACTGATTTATATGTTACGGTGTGATATGGGGATGATTAGGTTGATTTATGAATGTTGGAGTCGCCACTAGCCAATTAATTTCAGAATCTCGCAGTCAACTAGAACCCACGGAATATGTAAGGTTGGGGAAATCTGAAGACTCTCCTACCTTAGAATGACTCCTGATCTGCGATCCGGGATTCTGGGTAAGGGACCTCGGTTACAAAGAGGGAAGGTGTTAGGCACCCTCTCTGCCCGTACAAATGTACGGTCTCTACTTTGTGTGGTAAAACAATCTCAAGGGATGGATGATGTGGTCGAGATAGGACTAGGCACACACGCGAATTTCTGATGTGGTAAGATCCAAAATTTTGGCAAGCCACAGAGCGTATGTCCAATAGCTTATCTAGAAGGCGGATGTGATGATGCTTATGCCAAAAGGTGAAGAAAAACTGGACTAGATCACCTAGAAATTTCTGATGTGACAGGATCCGATGCACGGCAAGTCACAGAGCATACGTTCACTAGAGATCTAGAGAAGCAGGGGAGTTGAGAAGGGAATAGATGTCATGATGAATGCTCATACATAAAATGGATGGATCTTTGGCTTGCTCTTGAGATGGCTAGAACATGAAGTACACCATGGGTAATTCGGGCTAGACTAAAGGGTTGAGATGGTTGAGGTGATGGCTAAGAAGTGGCTGGAAAATCAGGACTTTGGGGCTTGAGAGCTCCTTCTCACCCTCACTCTCTTTCTCTCTTTCTTTCTTTTTCTCTCTCTCTCTCCTTTGGTTTGGTTTTTGGTGTCTTGAAATGAGAAGAGGAGAGGGCTATTTATAGCCTTCTCCAATGGTGAAATGGTAAATAGTGGTTAGGTGAGGATTAGAATTTTGGAATGGAGGGTTGTGATTGGTTAAGGAGAGAGGGGTGACACGTGGCACAATCCTATTGGCTTCTAGGGTTGGTAAAAAGGTAAATAGTGAGTTTTGGAGGGGTAAATCCATGGTAAAGTCAATTTTTGGGCGGTGAGACAGCTGTTCACACGCGGGCCATGAGCGACGGAGCTCGGAGTACCGCAGGGGGCAGTCAAACTGCCGCCCGCGGTAGTCAAACTACCGCTTGGGCCTGGTTTGGGTCGGGCTCGCGCGTGCGGGTTTCATGTGGTGCTCTGGTTCGTTTGATGGTCTCCATTTTGGGTTTCTGGGACTCAAAGTGTTGGATCTAGGTACGGGTAGAGGGTATTGGCGGGGATATAGAGTATAGGCTAGGCTGTGTGTATAATAGATGGCTTGGATTACAGCTTCGGTTTTTTTGGGGACTTTTGAGTGGGGTTCGATTTAGGTGGGATTAGGGTTTGGTTTACGGCATGACCATGGTTTTCGGATTGTCTTAGCCTTTTCGAGATGTTAACCTGGGTGGGGTGTCTACACCATGCTAATTTGTATGTTTAGTTTTTTGTAGTGGGGGTGATTAGGCTAATTTGTGGATGTTGGAGTCGCCACTAACCGAATAATCTCAAAATATCGTGGTCAGTTAGAACCGCGGAATACGTAAGGTTGGAGAAATTCGAAGACTCTCCTACCTTAGGTTGACTCCTGGTCTGCCATCCGGGATTCTGAGTAAGGGACCTCAGTTACAAAGAGGGAAGGTGTTAGGCACCCTCTCTACCCATACGAATGTACGGTCTCTACTTGGTGCGGTAAGGAAATCTCAAGGGATGGATGCTATGGTCGGGATAAGACTAGGCACACGAGGATTTCTAATGCAGTAAGATCCAAAATTTCAGCAAGCTACAGAGCGTACGTCTGGGATTGTGTCTAGAAAGCGGATGTAATAATGCTTATGCCAAAAGGTGAAGAAAAATTAATTAGATTGCTAGGAATTTCTAATGTGACAGGATCCGATGTACGGCAAGTCACAGAGCATACGTTCACTAGAGATTTAGAAAAGCAAGGGGGTTGAGAAGGGAATAGATGTCATGATGAGTGCTTGTATGTAAAATGAATGGATCTTTGGCTTGATCTTAAGTAGGCAAAGACATGGACTGAGCCATGATTAATCCAAGCTAGACTTGGGAATTGGGATGGTTGGAAACGTAAGGAGTAGGCTAAGGGGATAGCTAGAAAATCTGGACTTGGAGGCTTGGGAGCTCCTCCTCACCCTCACTCTCTTCCTCCCTCTCTCCCTCTCTCTCTCTCTCTCTCTCACTCACTTAGCTTTGGAAATGAGAAGTTCTTGTTTCAAATGTCAAGAGGATAAGGCTATTTATAGCCTTCTCCAATGGCATTACTGTAATTACTGGGTTTAAGAGGGATAAAAGTTGACATGGCAGCTTATGATTGGTTGAGGAGAGAGGAATGCCACATGACATGCTCTCATTGGCTCTTGAGGTTAGTAAAATGGTAAATAGGGTCAGCTGGAGGGGTAGTTTTGAAAGAAAGTTGACTTTCGGATGCTATGACAACTGTTGCTCGAAGGACACATGCGCCCCGCAAACGGCGATAGTCGGAGTACCGCCGGCGGTAATTAGACTACCGCCCAGGCTGGGTTTGGTCTAAAGTTCGTCCAGCTAGAGCTGCGTAAATTTTTGAGAGGCGGTGGTAATTGGATTACCGCTTCGATACAATTTTTCCCAAAATTTTTCCGGTGGGCCCTTTTTTGGGTCGTGAAAGCGGAATAAAGTCCGTTTTGCATATTTGGCTTGAAATGGCTCAAAATTGACTCGATCATGACCTGAAGTGGCTCAAAAAATGGATTGATTGTGGGTGAAGGTTTGGGTATGCTTTGGCTTGAATGATGACTCGTGATGGCTCAAGTTTGATTAGGGTTTAGATCAGGGTCTTGGCTAGGGTTAGGGTTTAAGCTGTGGTTAGGCTAGGCTTAAGGTTCAGGCTGAGATTAGGATTTGGTTCGGATTAGGGTTTGGTTCGGATCAGGGTTTGGTTTAGGATATGATCATGGTTCCCGGACTATCTTAACTTTCTCAAGATATTAACCTGAGTGGGGTGTCTATAGTAACATAGCACAGATAGGTAATGATGATGAGGACCCACTCTATGAGTGGGTCAAATCAACTGATTTAGATGATGCGGAGGGAGACCCTGTTTCATAGGTAGCCGAGAGAGCAGCGGCTCTGGGTATTGATGTCGATCAGGTAGTAATCAAATAGAAGGTGAATACAAACTCCTTTGATCCTTTGGTGAGGAGTTTGACACGTTTCAATGAGGGTGAGGAAGCATCTTCACGGTCCCCTTCCCATCATCAAGTCGTAGTGAGTGATGACGATGATGAGACTCAACCCCCACTCGACACTGGTCCTGAAGACGACGACGACGACAACGACGATGACGACGGTGATGAGGGAGGAGACAGAGGCACCGACACTAGTATAGGTGGTACTAGTAGGGGTGGGGTTGGGGTGGGGGTGGTGGGGGTACACGATGGTTCAGAGCCAATGATCCATTGGCCAGTTCACTGAGGAGCAGAGCTCTGACCATGCCACTCAGGCCATGTACCATGGATATCGTCCACCATCCAGGGTAAGACCATCGAAGCTCACATATATGTTCAAGTGTCGTTCGAAGAAGAAAGTCAGACGCGCCACGGCTGATGCTCTCACACGCAGCTTGTCATTTATGGACATAAGTTCAGATCAGGGGAGCTCTGCCTCTGTCCCACCTTATGCTCAAGGGGTATATCACGAATATGGCCATGGCAGCTCTGACATTCAGTCACACTCATCTACCCATGGGTACAGGTAGCTGGAAGATAGTTCTTCGAGTCATGACCCTTTGCCAGGAGGATATTCAGGGTACCCGTATGATTGACAGCAATACTATCAAGGAGTCAGGGTTGGACTTGATCTATTCCCTCAGTACCCTGCTCAGGAAATGCCATCGATGTATGTCACACAATTTTCACGTTTAGGTGTACTTATACAGTTTGGGGAGAATGACTGTCAGAGGTACATAAGAGAGTTCCTCAATTGGTACAAGCAGAGGATGACCTGGGAACAGTATTACTAACATATTGGGCAACAGTACCACTCTCAATTGCCATGGGATCCGGACAATGATTACGAGCTACCTCGTCACTCTATGTGGGGATGAAACATAGCCAGAAATGTGTATTTTTTTTCAATTCATTTACTTTTGCATGTCTTAATTGTTGTAAGTTTGCATTTGTATTATATAAACTCATTTTGGTTACTATTTGAGTGATTTCTTACGACAACACATGCTTTTTGGCCCTCATTAAATGGAAACTTCTAATTTAATGTATTCCTTTTGCAAATTTTTCATTCTTGAATATGTAAATATGTGTATTTAGGCATGTCTTGAAGTTTCACTGAAAAATTCTACCATTTTCCCCATGTTTCCCCCTTTTTCCCTGCATTTCTGATTATTGACGATATTATTAGCGATAACGATATTATATCTTTATCTCCGGCTAGCGAAACTTGTAGCGATACCGACAACTTGAACACTGTTTATCATATTCTTTTATATATCAAAGTCGATCAACCGACCAAAGAATATGCTCTTTCGGTTGAAACTCTGGTTGTTGGCAAACTAATGGCACTAGCTCCTTTCCTTCTCGCTCATCTATATCAATGTCTTTATGACCTTTCGAGCGATAGTCCTCATTTGGTAGGAGGTTCTTTTTTGTTACTCCAATTTTTGCTCCATGAATATTTTCCTAATCTAAGTGAAGAAACTGCCAAACCAATCGACCGGTTTACCTCTTATACTCAACAATGTGTTTTCATACTGGTTAAGCCCATTGATTTCAGCAGTAGCCTGAATTTTCTCTTCTCTCTCCGATTTGATCGACATAATGATTTATTTTATCCATTTTTAGGAGACGGATCGATCTTGATTAGTTTACCGATAAGAAATTTGATCTAACCAACCCAACCATGGTCAGAGATCAGCGTGATATTTGGGCTAGCTATTTATTGGTTCGAGATATCCCAATTGGTGGTATTAATATAAATCGAGGGAAAAGCACCAAAAGCGACCTAAAGTTGTATTCTCCCAACCTCCTTACTCGTCAATTCGACTACAGTCAATTCATTCCATTTCTTACATGCCAACTTTCTCTCAACCAGCATCCGTACGAGCGTCATCACATGAAATCCATCAAAGAGATTACGACTACTCTCTTGAGTCATACCAACATTTACAAGATGTTCACTTTGGTTTCCCTACCGATCTATCCTTCCACAACAGATTCCTTTAAGTCTTGGTGGTCCACTTATTATGGACATATATTGTAAGACCCGTAACCTAGACCGTACCATTCTGTAGGCTTCCACAGTACTCCCGGTCGAATTTCGGCAACCCTCGACCTGTTACTGGCATTTATGCGCAGTCCTGAGTCATGTCCCGTATATCTAAGTCAACTCGAACCGAAACTTGTATCCTCGCGTCTCACGTACCGAGGTGATACCCTGGCCAGAAGATGTGGGCCTGCGTTCAGTTCAAGGAAAATGTTGTACGTTGTAAACACCGAGGAAATCTCTACGACATATCACATCACTCCATCAATCAATGTCAAGTACAACCACCCATCTCTTAAAGTCAACTCCCTCTTACAACTAAGTACATTCACCCATTACTCACCATCCCCCTCTTCATCACTCCATCACTCATATCACCTCCCTCTCTCTCCCTCTTACACCTCTCTCTCATCTCTCTCATTCTCCAAAACAAGCAACCCACGTATCAACCCCCCATGAGAGCTTGGTGTGGCCTACCTTCCTACCACCCAATCCAACCCTTGGATCATCATCTTAACCGTCGAAATTGTCCCCTTGGAGCTCTAGATTGCATAAGCAGAAAAAGGAATAGAAGATAAAGGTGGGTGATTTATTTTATCTTATTTTATTTTCAACTGTTGATTGAGGGCCCACTTATGGTGGGACCCATCTTGATGTACGCATCGTATAAAGGGGCCCATAGTGGCAGGATCCCTCCGCTACTCTCTCTCTCTCTCTCTCTCTCTCTCTCTCTCTCTCTCTCTCTCTCTCTCTCTCTCCTCTCCCTCTCCCTCTCCCTCTTTTGATGTGTGGCCCACCATGATTTTATCTGTGCTGTCCCATTTATGGGGCCCACCTCGCTGACATCTAGGGCAGCGGCCCACTATGATGATTTTATCCACGCTGCCCGTTTAGCAGGGCCACCCGGCTGGCCATCCAGCAGCAGCCCTTGCTATCCGTCCATGATCGGACCTCCTGGACGAATGGACAATACAAATATCAGCTTTATTTAAAGCTGGTGGGTTCCACGTGTGTGGACCTACCTGATGCGTGTCTTTTATCCATGCCATCCACCGTCCAGTCTGCTGGACGGTGGGGCCTACCCAGTGTGATGTTTGTGTCATCCACACTGTCCACGTTGGGACGGTGGGGCCTTGACATGGTGACCGTTCAAGTGGGACGTGACCCACCTTGATGCTCATGTATGAGATCCAAACCGCCTACCATGCAGCAGCAGCTGCTGTTTGGCGTCAACGAGTGTTGTGGTCCGCACCATCTCCACCTGCTCCACTGTCATCAGCAAGTCTGTGGGCCATTATGAGGTATGGGTTTTATCCTAACCGTCCGTCCCTTACTGGGACGTGGACCCCACCCACTTGGCCCCGCCTTGATGCTGCATTGTATCTGCACCGTCCAGTGCAAAGGCCTAGATGGTGAAGATCCACCTTGATGTATGACGTTATCCACCGTCCAATATAGCTGGACGGATTGGCTGGTGTATAGCCCTGTTAAGGGCATGATCCTTATATTCAAGCCATTCATCCATGTGGGGGCCCACACATGATGCATATGTTTCATATCCTCGTCGTCCATTGCTTGGACGGTGGGAATCCATCCCACACATGGGCCTACATCAGTACCCATGCCTTGTATCCAGTCCGTCCATCCAGGATGCTGGATGCTAGGCTGGTTGTTTTATATATTAAAAAAAATAATAATAATAATAATGATAAATAAATAGCATTATATAATATAATACATTGCATATATATTAAATATATAATGTCATGGTGGGCCCACGTGGACCCACCTACGGATTGAGAATTTCATTGAAATGGCCCACCGCACACTAGCTATGTAATGGGTGACATCACCAAGTTATGAGGGTCCCACCGTTGTATGTGTTTCATCCCACCATCCATCTGGACGATGGGGATGTTTGTGATGTGTGGGCCATACCGTGATGTATGTGTTTTATTCCACCATCCAGTGGACCACCTTGATATGTGTATTATTATTCACACTGTCCAGACAGTGCTGGACAATGCTGGACAATTCAGATGGTGATGTGGACTCCACCATGATGTATGTATTTTATGTCCACGTCGTCTATTTGCCGGTCCCACCTTGATGGATGTGATTCATCCACACCGCCCGGCCTTGATCGACAGGCCCACATGTCGTGCAATTGTAGTGTCCACCATGATGTATGTATTTCATTTATGTCGTCCACTTATGCGGCCCACCTTGATGTGTGTATAGCAGGCACACTATCCATCTGTTGGGGGCCCATTTGATATGTGCGGGGCTCACCTCGATGTGTTGTATCTGAAGCACCCATCCATCTTACCAGTAGGGCCGTGGACCCCATTATCTTGTGAGATCCACCATGATATACATGTGTTATACACACACTGTCCATTTATTTTTGGGTCATAGGCCTCATTACCTTGAGAGGCCCACTTGATGTATTTGAGGCATATGTGATGAGGCTCATTGTGATGCATTTGAGGGCCAAGCGATGTAGCCCATTGTGATGTATGTTAGGCCCATGTGAAAAGCCCATCGTGATGTATTAAGCTCTTGAATGAGACCCATGGTGTTGTATATTTTGCCTTTGCATGAGGCCATGGGTCTACTATTTGTTAGGCTTTATGCAAGCCATTCCTTAGAGGCAATGTTGGTTAAATGACCACATTGATGGGCAATGATAGTTTAATGTCTACATTGTGACCTTCCCTTAAGCCTTGATCAACCGATCTGTAGAAGCCGATTGTATAGGCCAATCCCGATTGTCAAGGCCAAGTATTGTGGCCAATTTCGATCTATCGAGATCGATTGTATAGGCTGATCCTGGTTGTTAAGGCCGAGTATTGTGGCCGATTCTGATCTATTGAGGCCGATTGTATAGGCCGATCCCGATTGTCAAGGCTGAGTATTGTGGCCGATTCCTATCTGTCGAGGCCGATTGTATAGGCCGATCCAGATTGTCAAGGCCAAGTATTGTGGCGGATTCTGATCTGTCAAGGTCGATTGTATAAGCCGATCCTGATTGTCAAGGCCGAGTATCGTGGCCGATTCCGATTCCGATTGTCGAGTCCGATTGTATTGGCCGATTCCGATTGTCAAGGCCGAGTATCTTGATCAAGTCAGATTGATGCGACCGATTTGCCGATTCTGATTATCGATCGATCCCGATTGTCATGGCCGATTGACATGACCGATTTACCGATTCCGATTATCGATCAATTCCAATTGTCGTAGCCGATTGCCAATTCTGATTGAGGTGACTGATTTGCCGATTTCAATTGTTGATAAAGGCCAATTGTCGAGGCCTAATATGATGTATATATGCGGCCTGTATTTGAGACCCATTGTGATGTGCATTCAGCCCATGTTTAAGGCCCAATGTGATGTATATGAGGCATATGTGATGAGGCTCATTGTGATGCATTTGAGGGCCAGGTGATGTAGCCCATTGTAATGTATCTTAGGCCCATGTGAAAAGCTCATCATGATGTATTAAGCTCTTAAGTGAGGCCCATGATGTTGTATATTTTACCTTTGTGTGAGGCCATGGGTCTATTATATGTTAGGCTCTATGCGAGCCATTCCTTGGAAGTAATGTTGGTTAAATGTCCACATTATTGAGGCCGATTGTCGATGCCAATTATTGATACCAATTATGAGTATGTGACAGCATAGCACCATGATACATGCCCATACGCATCATCTGCATGTTTGTTATGAGATGTGATTGACCATTGCATATGTCATTGGGTAGGTTGATATGAGACTCCCTGATACGCGGAGGTTATCTCACATGAGTGCACGACATGTGTAGGATTGATGTATGACTGGATTGTATGACTCATGCATCACGCATTTTGTGATATGACTACTGTACGCCCTAGTGATATCAGGGTCGTAGCCTCCACAGGCATATCGTGGATGGTCAGATGTGACACCGGAAATGTTTGGTTCTAGCATACGTGCATCATAAATGCCCCTAAGTGAAAATCCCTAAACCTCTGTGGCCAGGAGACGCCCCAACGTTAAGACTGAGTGAATGTATATAAGTGCATGAGAGCCGTATACCAGTAGGCTTCGTATCCCACTGTGTCGTGATCGGTTGGGAGGGGGTGTGACCTTACTCGCTTGAGTGAGAGGGCAATATCTAGGTTGAGTCTAACCAGCTTGAGGAATGGGTCCGCTATCGATGAGCTGAACCTGATATTGGCAGGCGGATAGTGAGGTCTCTTCCACTTACCCAATTGTGCTCTTGGATAGGGGCGGCAAGCTAACGTAGAGTGTAATAGATCCCGGTGATGATCCCAGAGATGAACTATACTGATATGTGGACTTATTGAGCAGGAGTTGCATACTCATTCATTCATTCATTCACTATCCACTCGAGCTAGTGGTGTGTAACTATTTGTCACGTGTACCTTCGTAATGGTCAGGATTTCGGTTGGGGCGTGCGACTAACCTGGGATCAGGAGTTTACCACATTGAGTCTGACTATCCAAATTAGGTATGGGACTAGTTTGGATAGAATTCCCTTGTGATAGACCCCATAGCCTGGGATACTGCATACTATCATCCCAACTTCATACTCTAGCATGGTCATTCCATTCCCACCGCATATTGCATTACATCGCAGCATATGGCATTTTGAGTCACTGTGTTTCTGCATTTATATGGTCTAGATGCAGCTGACAGTATTCGTGAACTCATCAGGAATTGTATATTGCAATGCATCATCGGTATCTAATATTTGACTCTTTATAACTCCTCATTTACATAGCTAATTTATACTGCATATTCTGAGAGTGATTAACTAATGGACTTGTCAGTATTCTCGCTTACTCTGATATTGTATGATTCATGATCTTACCAATATTTCCGATAATCATATGATTATGGCATTGTATTGAATACTTGGCACTTACCTCGTGAATACACTTACACTACCCTCTAAGCTTTCTATAAGCTTATGCACGATAGATGCATGCAGGTGAAGTTAGGTTGCAGCAGCGTGGAGCTTGGAGCATGTAGCTGACTTTTGGAGCTTTGATTTTGACATTTGTATTTTCCTCTCAACGTTGTATTCAAATGTTTATATTAGTGGATATGTGATGATGATGTTGCCTTTGTGATTTGGGTAAACTTGTGGTTATGCTTATTACGAGATAAATGTACGTTGGAAAATCCTTCTTGTAGGATCCCAGGATCGAAACTTGGCATATGGGCATTGGGAGCCAAGAATGGGGTACTACGAAGGCTATCGGCACCGGATTCGGCGATCAGGATTCCTGTGAATCTGATTTCCAGATTTGGGGTGTAACATATATGGACTTGGTCGATTCAATTGGTTATTGATAAGTTTTCACCTCTTCCTCAGTCTCTCAAGATCTAACCAACCCAGGCATCCTCATCTAACCCTCCGAATCAATAGAAAAAAGCTAGATCTTTTACTAAATGGTCTACTCAATTGGTCAGTGGATCTTAGTCACCTCAGATGCAGGACAAATAGGAAGGAAAATGGTAGAAATGTACCACTCCGGCCCAATCAAACCGTCTATACCGAAACCAATCTCGGCCATATAAGAATTTGAACAATTTTACAACATGAAGTTCGACGCTAGGATACCTTTTACCGATTATTGGCCAAAAATGCAACAAGTTATATGGCATCAAGAGGATCTTCAGAAATAAAATAAAAAAAAAAAAAAAAATGTTGTGTAAGAAGGTGGGAAAAGGACATAATTCCTCTCAATATTTAGAAATCTGAGAGGCATAAGGCATTATATTTTCCCCATATAATGAAGAATCACCACCATTTCCTAGAGCTACCTTTACATTAGACGAACTCATTTTTTACCTTAATCATAGGGCAACACTCGCCCATGAGGTGACAGTCATTAGTAAGCGTATGAGCGAACCCACATCTTATTTTAATAATTCTCTATCTATGCTCTGTATGACCATCATATTTTCACTATTTTTCTTACCTCATACTTGTTCTATTGGTCTTAACCATAACTCCTTTGTTCATCACTTCCATTGCCTAGTGAAAGAGGCTCGACCAAGAATATCGGTTGGGAGTGGCAAAACATAGTGGGCCACAATAAGGATTCCTACTCCAACAAGGGAAGCTGACAGGAAAGAAAATCTAGTGGAGACACCAACAAGGACAACAAGTCCCATAGAAGTAGAGGTTGAAATAAAAAATCCAACAGGGACCGATCGTCCTATCGAAGAAGAAGAAGGTATCGACCCTACTCCGCTCGTTCAACGTCAATGCTCAGAAACTTCATCTATAACGCCTTCATCCAATCTTCCCCTAGTTTTATAATCATCTCCTCCTCATAAAGAAAAGGGAGATAGTGGTTCTACGGCCAAAATCGAAGATACTATTGTTGTCCTCAAGAAGCTAGATCCTCTTATCGAAGATCTAATGATCCCAGTTAATTCACCCGAAAGATTTGAAAATTGACCGAAAATCGTAAAGCCTATGATTTCTTTAAATGTGTCAATGTCAATTCCCTCTAACATGAAGTTACACAATTATCTAACATGATAAGGCAACATACAGAAGCTTGAGGAGCTTAAAATTATGGTTAAGTCCTAAATGGGGGATGAATGTGATCTTTTAAAATATTTACCAATTTATACAAATTAATCCACAAAATGAATTAGGTCCAAGATCATGTACTACATAAGATTCATCTAATTGTGCAAAATAGTTTATGAGGTGAGATGTGAAATATCAAATATGTGTACATTAAATTAAATGTCTAGTATACAATCTATTTATGTATTTATAAGAAATAGAAAATTCAAATCACAAGCATAATAGAATTGCATACACATCAACAATTGTAAACACAATGATGTATAATAGTTCAGCTTAATCCTAGTACTCCACTCCCATCTAACGCACTCAAACTTGAGTATGTCGGATTTTGAAATTGCGTAGAATAGATACCACGACTATTTGCAGAAGCTTGTCAGAGCTAAGGAATGAATAGTTATGTCCTAGAGGGGGGCGATAAGGACTAAATAAAATTTTGTCAATTAAAACTCAATTACTTAAACTTAATGCCAATTTAAACTAAGTACAAAAATTTTTAATACTCGGGCTTCCAAGCCAATAGTGGGTCTACTCACATAGACTACACAAGATATGCCAATAAAACAACTAGTCTATATTTGATAGTGAGCTTGTGTATGCATTGTACCACTAAGTCGGTCCGGCGTGACTGTCCCTGCGACTAAACTACTAAGAGTGGCCAAGCTAGGTGTCCCAGAGGATTGGATAAGCATTGTCGTACTAATTAATTTGTTTGTATTTGGGTTTAGTTGATTAATCGTGGATGCTTCTCTTCATGCCTTCTTTTGCTATGTATAGAACTCCTGATGTAGTCCTAAAAACAATTGTTACCTACGTGATAATCTCCCATGTTATTAACTGTAAAGTAGTGGTTATCTCCATTTGATCATGCTTGTCCTTTGTCAAATGTATTCTTATCTCGTCAAGAATATCCTGCACATTCTCATGCTAACATAGTTTTAATGATTTCAAGCCCTTATTTATAAGTCATGTGCTTCGCATGCCTTTTCAGATATTTGCTCAACAATAAGTTGTCTTCCATATATTCAACCCCTCACATGAAGATATCATGCGTGCCACATGACCATATCTACACCATTCACTTAGGATTGTCATGTTTTATTCAAACAAGCACATATTGCATTTTGCATCAGCATGTCAAGCATATGAAACACTTACAAATGGATGGCAGCCGTGGGACACATGTGGCTCAAAGCACATGTGGCATGCTAGAATGTTTAAAGATGATGGTAGTTAAATGTGAGTCACTAAAAGATGGGTGATCGCACATGGTACATATGTAACATCTACTACTTTAAAATGAATTGTGTTACATGCTGCACATGTGGCACATTAGCTTTTGTAGGTCACTTAAAGTTGAACTATTGCACACATCAAGCATTTAGAGGATGAGTAATGGCAAATGTAACTACCATGTGAGCTACCTTATAAAAAGATAGATCATTTATTGTTATTTCTTTTAATTTTTTAGAGACAATATTTCTTAAGTGTGAGCCAGAAATAAATTTGTTTTTTTAAAGGTCATTTCTCATAAAATGAAAGGGGAATGGAAATGACATTTTTAAGAAATTTATAAAAATAAATAAAGAAAACATTATTTTTATAGAAATAATATTTCCTTAATTTATATTTCAATGAATTTATAAATTAAATTTCCTTAATTTATATTTCAATGAATCTAAACAAGTTTTAAGAAAATAAAACATGTTGATTCTCCATGTAAGCTCCTTATAAAAAATAAAAAGTCTAATCTAGCATGACAACCCTAACCAATGATTGACTAAAAGATAGGGCCATTGAATATGAACAACAAACGTGTTGGACTTGTTCACTTGATGCAGGTTTCTTAGACGGATCCCATGCATTGAGAATGTCCCTATCTTTCTAGAAGCATAACCCTTGATTGGGACCGTCCATTCAACCAATACCAACAGGGGCAAGCTATTATGCAAAAATCACACTGATTAGAATGATCTTGGCAATCCAATCAATTAAATAAAAAGTCGTCCAATATTGAGCAAAGAAACAAAATAGGTCGTATGATCATTAAGATCTATCCATCCAACCTATCGCTCATGAGATGGACGGTGTTTGCGAAATGGCTACTATTCAAATGGTTTCGATAATCTGATCATCAGTACTTCTGTACCATGGATGATCTACTTCTAGTGGTATGAATGAATGAACGGTCAAGATCGATTATGGGCCACTGCATGTCAAATTAATTAAAAACATTAAAGAAGTCTAAATCCATTGGAGTGAACTCATAAATCCTGCAGTTCTCGGTTCAGTGCTATTGAAGCATAGGTTGGACCTTTTCACCAAGGCGAATTACAAGGGGTCATGGTCATGGTTAAAAGACAGGCAAATCAGACCGATTTCTCCAATCTTTAGTCGAGTCACAACTCAGTAAGTTGTGGGTGAATCAGTCAGACTCTGGCCAAGTCAGGAACTTAGGTTTGACTCATTGTACTGAACTAGATCACTTCTGACTGAGTCCAATAAGGCAAAATCCAACAAGTCAAAGGGAAAACTGGTCAGAATTTAAAACCATGGTCATGATCTTTAAGGGGGATTGTAATTTGATAAATCTTCCCTATGTTTCACTAACATTATTGGTTTTTTTTCTTTTATTAAGATCTTTTTCTTTCTTTTCACAAACTTTCATACTTTAAATTTCGAAGGTTTATGATCACTTATGGAGCGTTTGGATAGTAAGTTGCTTAAGATAAATTACTAATGCTTCAAGTAGCTTATCTTTATTTCTACTTATTAAACTAAAGTGATTAAGGGCTTGTTTGGATAACACCAAATAAGTTACTTTTTCTAGTTACAAGAGTAGATAAGTAACTTACTTGAAATAAGTAAGTTTTGGTTTAAGATTAATTATAAGTAACTTTTTTACTTAAATGTACTTAATCACTTCAAGTTAATAAGTAGAGACCAATATAAGTCACTTTAGGCATAAGTAGCTTATCTTAAGTAACTTAAGATCCAACCACCCCTAAGTACCTATAAATAAAAAGTTGTTTATAATTGGTTATGAACTAAACTTATCTACTGCTATAACTAAAAATAATAATTTATTTGGTGGTATCCAAATGGGCACTTAATACTTGGAATTTTTTGCTCCACAAACCTGGTTAAACTGTCATATTCACTCGTCACTCCATTTTGCACATTCTCACGTGCCATATGATTGAGAAATCAAAAAGGCGATTAGGGGTGTACACGATCCGAGCTAACTTAGTTGACTCGCTCGACTCAGCTCGAAAAAGCTTGACTCGACTCAACTCGCAGCTGAGTTTGGACCAAGCCGAGCTATTTCTTTTAGCTCGAAAATGCATTCGAGCCGAGCTCGAGCTTGACCCAGCTCGACCCAACTCGAATCGAACTCGGCTCGAACTCAGCTCGACTCGGTTCGACTTGATGCAGGTATATAAATACCCTTTTAAAACCCTAACCTAACCCATTCTTCAGCCGCTCGTCAATTATTCTCCCTTTCAAAAAAAAAAAAAAAAACCTTCCCTCCCTCTAAAAAGACCCTAACCCCGCACGCTACTCTTCCTTTCCTCCAGAAGCTTTTCTTCTACAAATGTTTCACCGATCAGAACATCTCCCTCCCGGGGTATTTCTAGAATTCTTCTTCCTTACAAGAGCTCGTTTTCATGGAAAACCCATCTCTAGTTGGAAGCCTCAATGGCAATATCAATAATTTCGACCGGCTCCAGAGGCTTGTTCTGTTTGGAACAGGGATTTTCGAAAATATCCCTAACTAGATCAGGGAATTACAGGAGCTCGAGCAGCTCGTCATTTCGAGGAGCCATTTCAGCGGATGGATTCCATCAACGTTAGGGAAGCTGCCCCTCTCAGCTCTCTCATCTCAACAAGGTATTCTCTCTCTTTCTCTCTCATCTCCGGCCGTCCCTCTCACCTCTCTCATCTCTCTCTCTCTCTGCTTGTCCGCCTCTCTCTCTCTCTCTCTCTCGTACTCGAACTCAGCTCAAAATTGGCTCGAAATCGGCTCGAAAGCTTGAAGCTCGAAACTGGCTCGAACTGGTCCGAATGTTGACCGAGTCGAGCTCGAGCTAGATATGCTGGCTCGGTCACCGAGCTGAGCCGAGTTCGAGCTAGGTGTGCCTAGTGACCAAGCCTAGCCGAGTTGAGGCCAGCTCGACTCTATTTGGCTCGATGTAGACCCCTAAAGGCGATTAGGCCACATGTTAGTGGGTGTTACCCTAACCTGTGGGGTTTAAATAAATTTATCGTATATAGTCATTGTTCATCTATTTCCACATGTCATTTTAGGACTTGACCCCAAAACTTAAGAATACCCGGAGCTTACCTCGACCACACCACTGGAAGCCATTAAAAACTTATTGTGGGCCATAAAAGTTTTGGATCAAACTAATGTTTACATTTTCCCTTCATAAAGGTCTGTTTGTTATTATCAACAGGTTATATAGCAAGTAAACATTACAGTGGACCCTATGTTTTTCTTTTTTACATAGTGGTCATTCAATCACCACTGTTTCGTGTAATGTAGTCCACCTGAGATTAGGATCTGCGTCCTAAAATGATAGGAAAGAATGGATTGACGGTGTGGATATACAATACAATCATCAAGGTGAGCCCCACGGTCAGGGTAACACCCACTAACGCATTACCCGAGTAACAGCTAATCCGCTCCCAATGTAAAGTGGGCCTCCATGTGCAAAATTAGGCCGTTCTTTCATTGATGCCTCCACCAGATATTTTGAAAGACGTGTCTTTAAAACAGATTTTAATTTTGAAGTTTTGCCAACCCCGCCACCGTATTTTGATACTCAAGAACTCGTTTTCATTAAGATTTTGCCAGCGAACCTGTATTTCCTTGGAATGTTACCCAAAAATAGACCGTATGATATATTAATTTTCTCTCTTAGCCTATTCAAACACTACAAGAAGAACGATATTTGCGGCGCTTTTAAGCGCCGCTAGAAGCCAGTATAAGCGCCGCCGTATTAGTACGCGGCGCTAGGCAAGCGCCGATTAATGGGGGTGTCGCTAGAACATATAGCGGCGCTTTTATATTTTCGCGGCACTTGTCTGAGCGCCGAAATTTATGTAACATTTTGCGGCGCTCATTCTGATATTGCGGCGCTTTCACGTGGCTTTGATATTTCTGATCGAAGCGCTGCCAAGGATACTGAGCACTTTTTGACGGATGGATTTGGATTTGAAATGCCCAGTAGGCCAATAATAACTTTTTATTATATATAATTCAATTGAAAACCTGCATTTTTTAAAAATATTTGAAACATAAAAAATGATGCAATACAATTAAAACTGAATATTAAACAAAATTTATATTACTACACAATAAAAAAATATATAATATTTATTACAAAATATTAAAAATGGTCTCAAATAAATAAATAAATAAAAATAAATCCTCTATATGGTCTACTCATAGCACGAGTGGCATCAAAAGGCTGACGTGCTTGTGGGCCTAAATTCAAGCACACTTGATAAAAATCCTGCACACGAGAAAAAAGAAAAAAAGAAAAAAAAAAAAAAACGAGTCAAAAAGTAGCATTCAAACATAAACAAATCTGAATTCCAGAATAGTGGTAGTTTTCCTTACTAAATTTGATAGAGCGAGTTGGAATTGGTATCTTTTAAACATATATGAAGCAAAAGCATTCGTAATACGTCTGCCTATAAATAGAACTAAAAAAATGAAAGAATTAATATATAAAAAGCAGGCTCAGATAAAAATTAAAATACCCAAATAACTAGCCTGAAGCAGAGGCAAAACTCTAAGATAAGAAATACAAACCCTCCATATGGCTTTGAAGAATATGAAGGAATAGATCCATAGCCGTTCTACCCACCTTCATTTAAAGAAAAAACAAAAAGAGATGAGTTACCTAAGCAGGGAAAGATGTTGC
This sequence comes from Magnolia changhungtana, assembly GCA_030180095.1. Classification (NCBI taxonomy): domain Eukaryota; kingdom Viridiplantae; phylum Streptophyta; class Magnoliopsida; order Magnoliales; family Magnoliaceae; genus Magnolia; species Magnolia changhungtana. Next base: position 7,904,009 of record JASAUF010000672.1, on the reverse strand, counting down.
ATTTTTTAATGCATCAACCTTCATTTAAAGCAAAATAATAATAATAATAATAATAAATAAATTTTTAAAAAAAAAAAAGGATATAGGTAAACTGAGGAGGGAAGACACTGCATTTTGAACGCATGAAATGATTCAGCCCAAACCCAACTTTGATTCAAAGACATACAACTAATGCAACAGTTTTTAATGTTGGATACTGAGACTCATGGCAAGATTTAGCCTTTCAGTTCTAAAGTTTGACCAGATTGAGTTGATAAAACTTGCCTATAATCAAAGGAAGACATGGAGAAGAAAGTAAGATGACAGGAGAAGAAACATACTTGTTGAGTCCGAAGAAGAAGACAGAATAAAGTCCCCAAGAGGACTAAATGTAGTTGAATAAACAGGCCCAACATGACCCAAAAGTCCCCAACATTTCTGTTGTTGGCAAGTCCCAACAAGCCTTTTGCTTGGATTAAACATTACACTAAACCTTGACCGGTGAAAGGTTGCATATGGTGATATCCATTGCCACTTGTCCTACAAAGATTGTTAAGAGCCACAATAACTCAAACAACCTAATCGATACAGTCCAATAAATTAAAAAGATGCACAAATGGAATTTCAAGAAAATTCAAGATATATATCTTAAGAGCAACAGCCAGGGTGGTATCGATGGGGCTTCTTCACTCCACCAAGAGTTAGGGCGGACTTACTTTAAAATTAACATTTAAAAAAAATAAAAAATAAAAAAAAATAAAAATTGTTAGATGCATCTTGTTCTCCTATTCCCATGTTAGACACCATGAACTAAATCATACCGAAATTACCCAAGTTTAGATAAATAGAAACCTCAAAACCATTTTAAAATAATGCAACCAATTCTTTCTACATCATTGAATCTAAGGGCACACAGACATGGAAATTTTACAGGACCATCTCTCTTCATACTATAGACCACTAAAAACACTTCAAATATATATATATATATATATATATATATATATATATATATATATATATATATATATATATATATATAAGAAAGGAAGAAGGAAGGAAGGAAGGAAAAAAGAAACCAAAACAAGAATATTGACATAAAATAGAAAACAAAATTCACATTCTTAAGACAACCCATAACAAATCCCACCAACCTCACATACCTGATTTCTCTATAAATCCAGCTATATGGCTTCTAACCTTCCAAGAAAGACAATAATCTTGGATATCATCTAGGGATACGATGATCTCTTTGAGTTAATCACAATCCAACTAGCAGATAGGTGCCTGGATGATTGATGAGTTTTTATTTATTTCTTTATATCTATTGCAGATTTTTTTTTCAATTTTCTAAGAAAATCATAGGAAATTTTACAATTACATACCAAAGTATCTTTTGCAGATTTTTTTCAATTTATTTCTTTATATCAAAAGCATTCTAATTACAATGGCTACGAACCAGTAGATTTACAAGCACAAAACTAAATATATCCCCATCCCTACAGAAGCCAATTCAGGGAAAAATCACCTGAAGCTCTTAAATTATCAAGGCACCATTTAAATCACAAAGAAAATCTGCATCTCAAATCATTACGGATGAGGTAATTAACGGGACAAGGAGTCGAGCACATAGTTCAACCGAATGGTGCTTAGTGTCACGACCTTGAGGTCACGGGCTCGATCCACTTACCTTAAAACAATAACAAGAACAACAGAAGATAATCTTGTTTGTGGGAGAAGAACTTATGATTCTTACTCAAAAATAAGTGTGCAATACACTACTAAAAGAGAAGGGCTTTTGTCGTATTTGTGATTATAAATTTCGTTGAAAGGCTCTTAGAATTTAGCGTGACCTGCAAGAGTTCACACCAGGTCAATAACAAGACGTTGATGATATCAAAAGGAAAAGAAAAAAAGAAAAAAAGAAAAAGATAGAATAAAAGACAAAAAGGAAACACTAAAATCAAGAGTCCATGGCAAGCATGTCTAATTCTTTTCAGTACAAGTTTTAGTGTTCAAGGGCCTGCCAAGTGATGTGGTAAAGATGAAATAACAAAGCCTTGAAACATTGTGAAGCCAATAACTTTTCCATCTAAAATCTGGACTTGGACCAATATTCAATAACAAAAATTTCGATTTTGTGAAATGTGACCTTCTCGTATGAAGACTAGAAGAACAAGCTATGAATTGTCTTAAGAAAGTATTACAATTGTATATTAAATGAACAGTCGAAAAATAACCCATAAATGGTGAAAAAAAGATTAAAATCGAGTAGAGAATAATAAAAAGCGGTTCAAGACAAAGAAAGAACTTTACCTTGTACAAAGCTTGAAAGCCAAAATCCCACATAGAACAACTGTAAGGACTATCCTTAAGCTCTAAAGTTATAATTGGATTTCCTTCCACGTTTTCATTATCAGAAATTGACCAATTCATGTTCCTTGCAAATCCATGCTGTATTCATCAAAATAAATAAAAAATAAAAAGCTGTAAAAGAAATACGAATTCAAGTGTTGCACGACTAAAGAACGAAAAATGCTTGAAATCATCATTCTCTACATAAAACTGTCCTCTCCAGAAGAATTTAGCCGGATGATGAGGCTCATGAAATAGACAGAAGACCTATTAACAATTCTAATCAACATGAATCATAACATCATTTGCAAATGGAAGCTAAGAATTAATGAGGAACTATCGCCGACCTACGACCTGTTCCAACCCAAATTTTATTTCGAATAGCTTATCAATTTGTTGGAAATGAATCGTTTTCTAGAAGATGAAGAAAATAAGAACATGGAATCAAAAAGCTAATGATGCGCCAATTTGGTCCTTGCAAAGGCATAAGTAAAAGCATATCTTGATGAAATTCTAAAGACAAGATGGCAATATATTCTATATGAAAAGTAAAGCAAGCCTACATTTTTAGAGGGAATGCTGCAAACATGAAATAAATTTGAGTCCTTTATATCTGGCTATAGCTCCTTCAAGAAAACAATCATCATGCATACTTGGTCTTGATACCTTTCCAAAGATAAAATAAGTAGGATAAGAAGAAGAAGTGAATGATTTGAGTCGTAGCTCATCTATTTTAGAGTGAAGCATTCCTTTATAAATGAATCGGAAAAAATTTGAACAAGGAAAATCATGGAGCATGCAAGAGGTAAAGACAAAGGTTGCAAAAGGCTCATGGATATTTCCTAAGCCGACATTCAAGTTAAAGTATTAAGAGAAGAAATTCAAAGGTTTTATAACAAAGTGTTTTTGATGAATAACAAAACTATCAGGCTACAAGTTGAGCCCATAGACAATTACATGAGCAGAGAAATCATTTTAGCCCATATTTATATAGTTCCATGTTATTTGATCCTTGCAATAGATAGTTCTTCGAAAATCTTATTTCTTTAGTATTTAAATTGGGTTCAAAGGTGACTATTACATGATTTGATTGATGCACCATGGTTCACGTTTCCAGCCCAAAGACACTACCAAGAACATTTTTTTAGTGCACATAGGCAGTGAGGATCTTCAAGTGCTTGGGTTTCATCTCTTTCATTGTTTCACTGTTTACCATAGTAATGCATGCCAAGAATATTTTACTAACATCTATAAGCTAAGAAGATATCGATTTAAAAAGTTCTAAAACATGAGATGGAGGATACAAGACTTGAAGGCAGACAAGAGGGTTTGTCTGTAACAATCATAACTATGACCAAAAAAAAAAAAAAAAAACAACGCCTTATTGAAATACAAGTATATTAAAGGGAAGACTCAAAATGCATGAGTTACCTGATGAAAGAAGATGCTCTGCCTTCTAACAGCTAAAACCAGGCCATATTTAATGTTTTCTACAGATTCAAAAAACTTTTCAGCACCACCTTCTGAGAAAGTAATGTTGAAGGCAAGCTCATATAGCTCTTCTGGATATAGACCGCTCCAGCTATGTTTAACAATATGCAACAGCAAAACTAAGGTGCATACATGAATATTTCGAGATATTGAGGTAAAAAGATTGGTCCTGCTTTTGGTGAATTTGGTGTGATAAGAACAAATAACAGAGAGAATTCAGATCAGATGCCATAGCCGTTACTATTTGTGATATGGGTGTTGAGAATTTTGATGGTGAGGATTTAGCTTACAAAGAGATTTGGATAGACTTCATTGTTGATGCTCCATCCTCAAAGCATCTACACTTTATGTTGTTGCCTTTGCACCTTCAAGCATAATCATCTACATACAGGATGGGTATAAACATTGTTTCCGCACGAAAGAAGCCATTCGTTGAGATTATGACATGCACCAATATGATTGCATTATCGCCTAAATTAACAAAATAAATAAATAAATGAAATTTCAAGAAAAAAAAGAAACAACACAATTGCTATCTTCAGAGAGTGCATAAAAGTATTTATAAACAAAGATCTCAGATATATAAACATGCATTATAGATTAGCAAATACTTATACCCACCAAAGTGAATAACCAACAAAAAGGTAACTGTGTAGCACTCCATGGTCAGACAATGAGCGGCTCCTTTTCATAAAATGATATAGGAAACTATGTAAAGAACAAAACAGAGAAATTCAAGTAAGCTAACATATTCAAGGTCCGAAGTTAAAATCCTCACTAAAGCAGAAAAGAGAGAGAGAGAGAGAGAGAGAGAGAGAGAGAGAGAGAGAGAGAGAGAGAGAGAATCGAATCATTGCAAGCAAAGCAATCGACCTCTCTCTTGGAAAAATGTGGAACATGTGTAATATCTAACTTTCTATCAGGTGGTATATAATGATTAGATATTTTTTGGCCTATGCTATTTCACTCACCATGTGGACCCCAGTGCATAGATAAGATGATGGCTAGAAAAAAAAAATTAAATAGATGGATTAGGGGATACACAAGTGTGCTACTTGGCACACTTGTGGTGCAGATGAGCTCTCTAACATGTGCATGGCTCATCAAATCGTGTTATGTTGTTAGAGGAATTGATAATATTTAATATATACTATTACTATTAAAATTAACTGGACTTGACCTGAACAACTTTAATCAGGCCAAACATCTTGGACCTAACCCAAATCTGATTAGACCCTGTTTTTAATTAGGTTCAAGATGGTGGAAGCCAACCCAACTGATTTATAAACATGTCTGAGGAATTAGACCTGGACCCATGCCTATCGGGTCAAGTCCATTCCTCTCCTTTGAAGATTATCTATGGTGAGAATATAGTTTCTGACAGCCAGCCAGACAAACGCTTACCCTATCATTGAACTTTGCAACTGAGAATTTGCACATATCATCATCGTGTGAGTGAAACATATGTCCACAAACTTTCCAGGTTGGCTTAATAAGAATCACATGCATGGTGTAAATATCAGGTTCATCCACTGATGAGGTGGACTAAATTGCTGGAATGAATGGATCATTGATGGGTTCCCTAACAAAGTGGTGTGGACTCGTATCATTTTAAAATGGGTGACATTTATAATTTATAATGAACCTGCCATTTGCTTGGCAGTTACAATCTTATACATAGCATGTCTAAATGAGTTGTGGGAAAGACAGATACTGTGGAAATGGGTAGTGGTTGATAGCAATGGATAGACTAATTGTAGACGTGGAATTGGTTTTGATGTGCCATATTAAAAAATTTTCACTGATTTAATTTCTCAGCTAGTGGATTTTTAATGGATAGTTGAAATGAAAACTTATGGACAGTCCAAATTCAACCAAAAGATGTCCATTATTTAGATGATAAAATCATTTAATGCATCAATTCTGAGAAGATTATCCATAGTAGGTCATGCCACATGTATAATCTCGAGTCCTCACAAGACGGATCGGGTAATTTGTACCGCCAAGTATCAAATAGCTCCCTTTCGTAAAAATCCTAATAAGAGTATGAAATCTAAAAGCACGAATCTGTTTTCGGAACTAGATGGAAATTCCCCTCTCTCTCTCGGAGGAAATAAAGGAAAAGAAAAGGGGTAAAAGTGGTACCCTAGGAGCAAGGTGACTTAAACCCTACAGCAACGACGATACTACTTGGGGACGTAAGTATTCTGGATGAAAAGAAAAAGCAAAAAGAAAACAAATGATTAGATATTTGTTTATCTCTCTTCTCTCTCTCTCTCTCTCTCTCTCTCTCTCTCTCTCTCTCTCTCTCTCTCTCTCTCTTTTCAATTTCTCTGTTTTTCCTCCTAATCCAAGAACTACACCAAAAAAGATTTCTGTAATTAAAGAAAATTGAATAAATAAATAAATTAATATTCAAAAGATCTAAACATCAAACCACAAAAAAAAAGCAGATAAATAAAAATAAAAATCCCATGAAACAATCTCGACATCAAAACGCAGCTCCAGAAACCCTCAAAATTCGTTGGATCGCACATGCGACTCAAGAAACGCTACAAACATAATGGAATTCGATGAAACCCTAACCTTACAATGCATGAGGATGAGATTGAAAGCTCAGCCCTAAATCGATAAAATGGGGAATGAGGAGTTAGAAGAAACCTTAGATCCGACCCTAAATCGATAAAATGGGGAATGAGGAATTAGAAGAAATCATAGATCTGACCCTAAACCGATAAAATGGGGAATGAGGAATTAGAAGAAACCTTAGATCCGATGCGAGCGTGAGAACCGAACAGGCCTGCCATTGTAAACATCATGAGCTCGTTGAGATCTGTGAATCTAAAGGGGAGCTCTCTCCTCCAGCGTTTGAATTGAGAGAGAGAGGTCGTTTTTTTTGGAGAGAGAGAGAGAGAGAGAGAGAGAGAGAGAGAGAGAGGGAATGGGGAGGCGCAGAGAGAAAGAGGCCGTCGGTTTTGGGAGAGGAGGGAATAGGAGAGAGAGAGAGGGTAGGTTTTTTTTTTTTTTTTTTTGGGTTTTTTACTCGGACATTCGCGGGTAGCTGGTTTTGTTACGTTGACAAATGCTACTCTGATGGATTTTCAGGACCCGCCTTTCTTTAAACCGCGGTTGGCCGCACGAACTGTCAACTATGCATGTTGACCACGTCGAAAATGTGTCGACAAATCTATCTTTTCTTGTAGTGAAACAAGCCTTAGATAGACATAAATAATTCGAAGTTTGACTACAATAAGAAGGCGATGTTAGTAGTGTTTGGAGTTTTTAACTATGGTACTTCAGGAAAATGATACCAAAAAAAATAAAAATAAAAATAAAAAGTGAGATGGTGATGGAGGGTAAATCTACCAAAAAACCCTTTGTATGACATGCAACTTGTCAAATACGTGGGATGACTCTTTTGGCCTGATGGATGTCATACACAAATAGATGCGGTCCATCCATTTTTCCTGCTCATTTTAGGCATGAGCTAGAAATTGAAGCATATCCAAATCTCAGGCAGACAACACCCATAAGAAAAAGGGGTGATTCAACATCGACCATTAAATACTTTATGCAGCCTATTAAAATGCCAAAAGGATGATTATTTGATATCTGACTTGTTGATAAGGTCACACAAGCCTGGATAAAGGAATAAAATAAAATAAAAAAACAAATATCAGCTTGATCTAAAACTTTCGTGGTCCACAATAAGTTTTTAATTGTCAATCACCATTACTTCTAATGGTGTGGTCCACCTGAGATTTGAGTGAAACTTGGAGCGGATTAAGTGTACAAGTGTGGTCCTTATCATGTGGCGCATCTATTTTTCCTGTTCATTTTAGTCTATAATCCAAAAAATGATGCAAATCCAAGTCTTCGATAGACGAAAGCATAGGAAATAACGATTGATCATCCAAGTACCTACCGTAATGCTCCGGTAATATTTACTTTTTATTAACAATAGAGGACAAAAAAACTAATTTCAACCTCATCCAAAACTTTTATGACAAAATAAATAAATAAATATAAAAAAAGAAAAAGAAGTCGTAATGCCCAATTGTACTTGTTTCATTTTTTGGCTCATGTCCTAAATTATCTATCAAAGCCTGTGAATTGGGTAGATATGTAATACATACATTAAGATCGGCTCCACGGTAATGGTTGTAGTGTCTTGGGTGAGGCCGAATGTGTATATTTTATATCCATACCTTTCATCTGTTTTTTGTTTTTAATTATTTTATGTATCATTCAAAAAATAAGGTAAGTCCAATTATCAAGTGAATTATAATATTGGAGATCGAAGGCCGTGACATTAAAATTTATTAGAATGGGCAGTAACATTGTTAGCAAGGTACGGAGGGAAATACAAATATCAACTTGACCCAAAACTTTTATAATTCTATTTTTTTTACACACACTCACGGACGCCATAGCGTGAGTGTTGAAGGAGTCAACCATTGAGGTATTGAACCCAAGTCCTCGTGTTGAAAGAGTCTACTATTGAGGTAACGGCTTGAACCCTTTATTAAACTTAAAAAAAAAAAAAAAAAAAAAAAATAAAAAAAAAAAAAAAAAGACCTTTTGTGGCTTACTAATGATCAATCACCGCTGTTTCATATATTATAGTCCATCTAATAATTGGAAATGCTCCATTTTTGGGATAATGCGTTCAAGTTTTAGGGAAAAACAGATAGCCAGAGTGGATACGAAATACATATATCAGGTGGGCCCCACGGTAAGGGCCGCCTCCCCGCGCCCGACCCGCGCCGTGGTAGCCATGCCACTTTTCTTTTTTTAAATAATAATAATACGAAGGGTATCTTCGTCAGTGTGCCAAGCATCCACGTGGTGAGAGGCTTCTTGGTAAGAGCTTTGTTACGCATACTCGTGTGCAATACACCTCATCTACAACCTTCACACGTGCCATCATGGCAAGTTTGTCTAAGATCCAATCCATCCATCGGAAGGTCACCAATCTATTGATATCCTAATAGAAGAATCAGTTTGATCCACCGGCCAGGTAGGTCATAGTTTTCACATTGTACGGCTGTGGCAATCTTTTCTGAAGTTTTCTAACCCATTAACCTCCTTTCAACATTGAGGCCCACCTGATGAGTGGACCAGACTTTTGGAAAAACTTCTACAACATCAGCTAACCTGATGGATGGATTGGATCTCGGACGAATATCAGCACGTGTGGCGTGTACGTGAACTGTGTTGCACACGCGTAAACAATGCTCTCTTTTGAAAAATCAAAACAGCCAGGGCCTTTTTTTAATAATTCAAAATTTTAAGGTTTTTTTAAATTAAAAAACCCTTTAAATATGGAAAATTGTGGGTGATTGCTGGTTTTCTCGTGTGTTTAAGATCGTCGATCCTGATCGTCCACATTATGTGGCCCATAGTGGATAGAACATACCTGAAATTTTACAAGGAACTAAGGATCCTAACCCTCTAAAGTATATAATTTAGTGAACGGTTCAAAAAGATAAGATGGTATGCCATCCAAATCAATCAAACAAAATCAGACGGTTAAGACCACTTTATAACAGGATATATTCTCATATATGCTCCATCCAAAATGGGGGCTCTCGACTCGAACGGTAGGGATGCAATTCGCCCATGCCAAGCGTATTATAGAAAAGACGCCACAACTTAAAAGGCTGCTGAAGAACTATTCCTATATTGTCTGTCGAACTTTCTAACGGGAGTTATTTGATACTCTACGGAGTACGATGGTTGATACGCAGGCACTCATAAATTTTATACTTATTACAAAGTAACACAAAATAAGACGCCCAAATTATTTATCCTAGTGTGGATTGGTTGTGTACTAAAATCCTATTTTTTTGAAGAGTACTAATCCATGATCTCTGGACGTTTATTTGTTGAATATGACCGGTATATGTTTTCATTTTAACCGTCCAATTCATATACAATAATCGGAAATTAAAATAACCAAATTAGTTTTAAAATATATTTATAATCGATCTAAATCATGAAATAAATGTTGGTTGGTTTAATTTCGACTTATTTATGTCCCACTTGTAAATTCTCTTAACGACTGTGTATCAACCATCGTGCATTGCCTGCGTATAAAATGTTTTTCTTTTATACCAAGTCACAACCGAACCTTCCATCCCTCCATCTCAAATAAACGGTCGAAATCTCTTCCGCGTATGCCAGAAGCTTTACTACAGAAAATTGAAAATCCAATGAGAAATACTTTGATACTCCAGCACTGATGAATTATTTTAAATTGAATAGTTTTCATATAATTAATTAAAATTAAACCGTCCAAATGATGTGTACTAGTCTAGATGCACATTGAACTAAAATTCAAGCTTATCCGATTATTTAACTATTAGATTGTTGGATATTTATTGGACGGTTAAAATTGAAAATATCCATTGGTCTTAATTCAACTAACAAGTGTCAACAAATCAGATGTTAGTATTCTTCAACCAATCTGATTTTTGAATTTTAATATTAAAAAAATATTTTCTCCATTTTAGTCGGTTTATTTTTTTATTTAATATAGGCTATTTGTAATATTTCTAAGTGAGCCTGCGTATCAAGAATCATACTCAGGCAGAGTATCAAATAATTCCCAACAAATCCATATCCGTCTTCGACTCGGTTCCGCGTGGATCGAGTGTACAAATCTCAAGAGTGGCAATTTCGTAAATTTAAGGAAAATAGAGGGTTTTAGTTTCCTACGTCGTATAAATATATAAAGACGACTCGATAGCAAGGCTCCCAATGAGGAGTTGCTTCTTACCTTGTTGTGGTCTTCGGTCAAATCCAACTCACTCCAGAGAGAGAGCAAAGAAAAGAAAAGGAGAGAAAGAAGCGGTTGGAGATATCCCTTCTTCCGTTGTAAGACAATTACTTACTATGCCCTTCGTCTAGAGTTGTTGGAATGGTGTAGCTGCTGAAGAAAGTGTTGTTCGCGACGGGTAATTTGGGAATTGGAAGCAGAGCGGGAGGGTTGCAGTGGCCATGATGGAAATGGCAGGCGTTGGTCTTCTGTAATGCATGAAACCCTAATAAAAGAGGAAGAAGAAAGAAGTGAAAAGACGAAAATAACTCTAAATGAGAGCCCTTAGGCGGACTCACACATCGTCATCTTCGTGGATCCATTTACGATCGGTTCTCTACGTTGTTGTCTCGTCATCGTCTTCTTCATCGTCACCTGTTTCAGATCGGTGAGTGTTTTTTATTTTTATTTTTTGAAGTTTTTTTTTAATATTGGCTTTGGATATTTACTGTCTTGTTGCATTTTTTCCGGTTTTGCCCTTCAGATCTGATCTCCTAATTGGTACTAGATTTCTATCTATCTCTTTTTCTTTTTTTTTTTTTTCTTTTTCTTTTTTTTTCTTTTTCTTTTTTTGAGAATTTGATGGTGATTGTTGTTGTTTCTTTCATTGTTGGTGTGGATTTGGTGGATTTTGGAGTGTGGTTTTGTGTAAGATGTGGTTTTGGTTTGGGGAACAAGGTTACTGAATTAATAATAATTAGGGAGTCTTTTTTCTTTTTCTTTTTTTTTTTTTTTTTGAATTTAATGGATTTTTGGGTGTGGTTGGTTTCGCTGGGTGATGGGTTTTTTTTTTTTTTGGTAATTTTCTTGTGAGTGGGATTTTTTTATATTTTATATTTTTTTGAATGAGTTGAATTCGGGTCTGCATTTAAATAATTTTTTTTTTTTTTTTTTTTTTTTTAAAAGGCTTTCGAATGGGAAATTGTTTTCAATAATTTGAGTGGGTACAATGTTTCTTTGGTGATAAATGTTAGGAACTTGAGAAATTGGACATCAATGAGAGTGAAGTGATAGATATTAGTCGTAGGATAATGGGAAATATGGCATGATATTGTGGCTGATTGATGGAAACCAGGGTCTGTTTCCATTTAGCGGGATGTATTCATGATCTCGCGGTTGTGGAAATTTTTGCCGAATTGATTTCTATGCATAGGGTGCAAATCCTCATTGTTTGTTTCCTCAAGCAACTTCTATTTGTGGTGTTTTGGAGGTTGGAAATTTGAAATCCTTGTGGGTGTAGTTTGGTGACATTTTTTGTATGGATCTATTGTGAGATTGGTAGTGATTTTTACTTACGTTTTTAAATTTTCATTTTGATTACTTGTTCTGAGTGGCATAGAGTGTTTTGGACTATACTAGGCTGTGAGAAAAATAATTTACAAATTTTGGGATTTCTACTTATAGTGGAAATTCCAAAAAATAAAAATAAAAAATCATGAAAAGTCTGTCATGTGGATGTGAAATAGCTCCTTGCCAGTACAATACATAAATGTTCAATTTTGGAATTCATGGAATTTTAATGGGTGTGGAAATTATAAAGTCGCAAATTATTTTCTCTGCTCATGACATAGGCATGAACCGAACACAGCCTTAATTTATTATACAATTTATATATATTTTTTTTTTGCATTTTATATTTTAGAAATATGAATCTGAACAATATGACATTCCTAACTCATGCTAGCGTGCCATTGATGGAGTGGATGGCGGAACATGATTCATGTAGCCGACTCCAATTAATTGGGATAAGGCTTAGATGGTGGTGGATGATGATTTGTTTTTAGAATTTCACAATGTTTACATATTCTGAATATTGAACTTTACATCTGTTGGCCGACTTGTTCAATTTATTTATTTATTTTTATTGCTCGCTCTTTATGAGAATTGTCTTCATGTTGCTCCATAACTTGCAGGAATAATTTTAAATCACCATGGTCCCGCAAGAGAAGGAAGCATGCCCTTTCACCGGAACAGTGGAAAAGTCTATTTTCACAAGATGGAAAACTCCGAGATGGCGGAGTGAAAGTTCTAAAAAAAGTTCGCAGCGGGGTGAGTTTCTTTTTAGTTATCACACTTGCTACTTCCAACATTGCATTGATCATGTTATGTTTTTTCGGGTTTCTCTTGTTCCCTGATTTGCTATAATTGTTAGTTTTTTTCCTCATTCTTGCTATTTCTGGTGCAGGGTGTCGACCCAAGAATCAGGGCGGAGGTTTGGCCTTTCCTACTTGGAGTGTAAGATTTTTCAGCCTTTAGACTTTTGCTGCATGTCTGCTTTCAATTAGTTGGGTTTCTGGTGGTGCTATGTAGATTATAATTTTCTACCATCATTTCGAATTATCTGCCATAGCTTTTAATGTATGTCAAGAGTAAGATTTTTAATTATGCTGTTGGTAAAGTTTTCACTTTGGAGATTCACATGGAACCACTCCATGGTTTAATGCCTTTGCAACCAGAGTGTATATGCAGATGCTCTATTCTAAGAAACCAGCTTGGGATAAAGAGAAGAGGCTAGAATTTTAACTATTATATTTTGTTGGATAGTTCTAATATAAGACATAAAATAGTCTTGTCTAATCAAAAAATTATAGAGGCTTTGATTGCAAGTAAGGATGTCATCAAAGCATGGTCGTAGAAGTAGAATTGCAGATGGGAGCGATATCATTCATGAGAGTAGAATTCAAAGAAGGAAAATGTTGTCATGCGGCTGAGTGTCAAAACAAATAGAACAGTTCCCTAACAGAATTACATTATTTAAAATGCACGAGTTCATGCATTCTCGCACCTGCAAGTTATGACAGAAACCATACTGTGGTAGATACACACACACACAAAAAAAAAAAAGAAGAAGATTATCTTATGTTTTAGCTTGTGGTACTAATAAAATCTGGATTGCATGTGATCATACTTCTGAAGAAGTCTTCCGAGTCGAAGCCTAAACAATTTGGGATATAAGATTTTCAGCTTTGTTATGGAATGTTGATTTTCATATTCATGCATGCCCAGCAATTATCTCTTGGTACCGTAGTGAAAATGTTGTGCATTAGTGATGTATAATTTCCATTATTGGCTGGTATTAAGAGGATGGTTGTTCACTAGTTTGACAGGTTTGCTTTGTTTGTGCAGCTATGACTTAAATAGTACGAAGGCGGAAAGAAATTCAATTAGGACACAGAACAGGTAATTGCACAATGTCCCTCTACCTTTGCCAAAATGGATGTAAATCTTGGCATCCTACTTGCAGGTGCCCTCTCCAAGGACCAAGCATAAGTGCTCCTCATGTGCCAATTCACCATCTGTGTGAAACTCATCCTGAATGCAGTGTGACAAATATTGCCAAGATTTTGAAAATCTCGCAATAATATCACAAAGAATACGCTTATTAAATGATATTATCACGAGAATATGAAAATCTCAGCATGATTTTTACATATCGCTTTTTTATCGCAATATTATCAATCAAGATGTTAAATCGAAAAATGGTAATAACCTAAGGATTTTGTTATATCAATTCATATTTTAATTTTAGATTTATTTTTGAGTTACAATAAATATTTTTTTTCAGTGAGATTTTCCCAAATATACCCTGAGAAAAACCTTAAAATTTGAAAATCTCTCAAGAAATTTCCAGGCTGAAAAATTGGAATGAGATTTGTCACTATGCTAGAATGTCCCCTGGCCCAAAAATAGGCCTGTCTCCTCAGTGGGTCATCCCTTCACACAAAAAAGAGATGGTTGGTTATAAAAGACAACCAATAATCTGCATTCATTATACACATGCTTCCCATGTAGTGAGTGGACGGGCCCTGTTTTTAGCCGGGGACACTTTGACCATGGGCCTGCTGATGAATGGCCTGGATCCCAGACACATGATGCATGTGGAGTTTGTGTTTTGTCATTTGCAGTTGTGCGTCATTAAGTAGCATTACTAGAAGGCAACATTCATGCATATTGCATGCATCATTCCTCATTGAGTGGTGTAATGTTGGTTGTAAATATACATATGTATGTGTTTTTTCTCTTATCAATTAGGTGAGGTCTGAAATTCTCTTCTATCACTCTATCCCTTGATCCGCAACTTATGTTTACACATGATTGTAATGCAGAAAAGAATATGAGAGTCTGAGAAGACAATGCCGGCAGCTCGTAAAGCGCAGTAATTATAGTTGTAAGAAGTTGAACGAAGTAGGGGATATTAGTTATGAGGAGAGGTATAGCTTTAATCTAGATGTAGATTCGCCCAGCTCTGAAGATGTGGTTAGTGCAAGGGAGTCCCTCTCCACTGAGGGAGAGAGCCCAGATGACGATGACACCCATCGTCTGGTGAATGAGGAGGAAGCCTCTCCCTCCAAGTCATGTATAGAAGATGATGAAGAAATAGAAGATAGGAGCATTGTCACCCACCGGCGTGCTCTTGGGGTGGACACAGAATCTTCAGACTCCGAATCCTCGGTTGAAGAATCTGGAAGCATGCAAATGTGCCCAGTTTTCAAAGCGACCAAAGAGAGCCATCATGAGCTTGCCAAGATTGAATCTTTGGAGGAAAAGAGCTCCTCCAGAGCTCAGGCCGTCGAGGATTTTGCCACGTGGCAGAGGATAATCCGGCTCGACGCTGTGCGTGCCAGTTCCGAATGGGTTGTTTACTCACCGGCCCAGGCCGCAGTGTCGGAGGCCAGAGCATGGAGGGCGGCTGAAGCCGTCAGGCTGAAGGACTACGACCACCTAGAGCCGTCCGGGATATTCCACGCGGCGCGCCTGGTGGCTGTCCTCGAAGCATACGCGCTCTATGACCCAGAGATTGGTTACTGCCAGGGGATGAGCGACCTGTTGTCACCCATAATTGCTGTGATAGAGGAGGACCATGAAGCCTTTTGGTGCTTTGTTGGGTTCATGAGGAAGGCCCGGCACAACTTTAGGCTTGATGAGATGGGCATAAGGAGGCAGCTGAACTTAGTGTCCAAGATCATAAAATCTAAGGACTCACACCTCTACAAGCACCTGGAGAAGCTCAAGGCAGAAGACTGCTTCTTTGTTTACCGGATGGTGGTGGTCCTATTCAGGAGGGAGCTGAGCTTCGAGCAGACGGTGTGCCTGTGGGAGGTGATGTGGGCGGACCAGGCGGCGATCAGGGCCGGGATAGGAAAGTCTGCATGGGGAAGGATAAGGCAGAGGGCTCCACCAACGGATGACCTGCTGCTCTACGCGATTGCTGCATGCGTGCTGCAGAGGAAGAAGCTGATCATAGAGAAGTACAGCAGTATGGATGAGATTATAAGGGAATGCAACAACATGGCAGGGCAGCTCGATGTGTGGAAGCTGCTGGATGATGCCCATGACTTGGTGGTGACCCTACATGACAAAATACAATAGGATTTGAGCCTTCTCTCCATCTTCTTCTTCTTCTTTTTTCTTTCTTTTTTTGTTGTAATTTTTTCTTCATTTATGGGGTCACAACAAAGGAGCATTCTCATAGCATGTTCTACTAATGATGTGATAATTCTACTGTAATTTGCCACCTTCAATGTTTCATGGTGGTACAAGAAAGGAAAAGAAAGAAAGGGTTAAGTAATGGAAAATGCCCTCTTTATTTGGGTTTATAGCTTTGGAAAGAAGGTCTGGTTTTGAATAACTAGCATCATCTCCCAGTTTCTTTTGCTGTATCAATGGTTTTTAGTAACTTGGGCTTTCACTTTTGTATGAGTGGAGCTCATGGTACAGCAATACTAACTGATGACATAATGGGTCCCACCAGCGGTGGACTGCTGTCTCAAAGATGGGTGGTTCTGGTTCTTGATTGAATGTCGACCGTGTTCTAGTTTTCTTTTTTCCAAGGGCTATTTATAGGATGTGGATTGAGAGTTGGGATTCTCTGGTCTTTGAAGTTTCTCTTTACATTCTGAAACGGGTACATATGGCCCGAGGCTGTCTGGGTTTCATCCATCAATGATATTGGCTGTGTTAGCCCAAAACAACCCATCAGAAGGTGATATGGGTTGACCCGACCCCGTATCCGTGGTGAACCATATGTTATGCCGAGAGTCGCATATTTCAAGTATGGATTACCACACCCTATGGATTGATCTGCATGTGGACTCTTTGGGCTTTACTTTGATTGAACCCACATTTAGTAATTTACCAAGTATTTTCACCAGCTTCTTTACGTAACTGCTAGGCGCATAGTCTTCACATTATTTCATCTAACAAACTTAAACTATCGTCATAATTCAATTATAGACTGTTGCATGCGATCAATGTGAAGGTCCCATTATCTTCCTCTTTGACAGAACTGTTAAACATCGAGATCCCATAATTATTAGATTGATTTGATCACATCATTTGCAGGAGCCCACCAATACGATCTGAGCGCCTGGCTAATGAATCTAATATGGTAATCTCCTGTAGGACTCATCCCTGTCGTGCTCATTGTAATGTTCACCTATTATAGTTATTTTATTAACGGTCTATTCGTGGTGTCATAGTACGAGGGCTTTTTCTCTAAGCATGGCACCCAGCTCGACTCAAAACCCTTCAGTGATGAGTCAACCTTTCACCTGGGCCTGTTTGGTGTGATGTATTTCAGGGAAATTGCAATGTATTTTACACAATTTAAGTATTAAACACAATACTCCAGGAATTTGTGATGAAAGGGATGCTGTATGACATTGACAGCTGCAACTTTTAGTTATGGAAAATGAGATGTGCTCTGTAAGTCCCAGATTGATGTATATGTTTTATCCATGTCGTCCATTCATTTGTCCCGATCATTCTAGGGTATGCCTTCAAAAATGAGACATATCCAAAGCTCAAGTGGACCACACTTTTGGGAAGAACATTTAAATGGTTAGCGTTCAATCTCTAATTTTTTATGTAGTGTGGTCCACTTGATCTTTAAATTTGCCTTATTTTTGGGACCATGCCCTAAAATGACCTGTACTAATGAATGGATTGAGTGGATATAACACACACACATATATATATGGGAAAAGGTACAATGCGCTCGAGCTCACCGCGCCGTCTCATGAGGTCGAGCTGTGTGGGCCCCACCGTGATGTGTTTCGAACATCTACTCCATCAGTCAGATGCACCATTCCATCGTGGGCCTAGGTCCCAAAAATCAAGTCAATCTGTGACTTGTGTGGGCCACACCACATACAGAAGTGGAGAGGGGGCCGTACACCATTAAAACATTCATAACCATTTTTGAGGGCCCACAGAGATGTGGTTTGAAAATCCAGCCCATCCATTATGTGTGTCCCACTTGAATGAGGGTTTAGACCAAGTTTCAGGCACATGCAAAACTCAGGTGAGCCCTACCAAGTGCTTTTATATGTTTTAACGGTGTCTTCACATAATTTTAGATGCGCATGGTACCTTTTCCATATATATATATATATATATATATATATATATATATATATATATATATATATATATATATAATTATCATGGTGGGGCTCAACAAGCTTTGGCTTTGAATTATCATGAAATGAACTACTCTTCACTTTCAAACGCATGTGGTGTTGTTAGATGTATGCATTTACATGAAAATACATATACATGTAATTACATCAAACCAAATAAGCCCTAAAGTGTAACTTAACTAGTCAGAAGAGAAGAAGGCACATAAAAGAGACTTGAAAGCAAGAGAGTTTGTATTGCATTGGCAAACTCAAACTCAAGAATATACTATTGCTGAGGAACCCTCGTTATATAAGACTACTAGCTAATTTAAATGAATGGTTATGATGAAGATAGGCGGCGATTATCGAACAGCCAAAAATACTCTAGAAACCTTCTAAATGATTCTACGCAAGTCTTAACTTCAACACTCTAAAAACCTTCTACATGATTCTATAGGCAAGTCTAACTTCAACGGACCCAGTAGAAATTTTAAGAATCTTTTCGAGGTCTTTATACTATAAGTTTTTACTATTCTCTGCACAACTCCACATGTAATTTATAAACCTTTTAATCTTATTAGAAAAGCCAAAGTTCTACCATTCTTTAGAATTCTTTACATATCGATCTCCACATACAATTTATAGATCTTTTAATATATTAGAAGAGCTAAAGCTCCCTGTCCTGTCCTGTCCTTGGTATAGTCTCTTACGATTGCCTGGGCCCCAGCATTGGGCCATTCTGCCAGCTAGACCATGATGAGGAGCATCTGGCAATTACGAGGAAACATGAGAAGATGAGATGATTAGATTGCTGTTGTGGGAAGATTAGGAAGATTTTGAGTCAAGAATAAGATCATTCATATTAATGGCTACCATTCATTTTATCTGTCCACTGTGTTAATGGTCCAGTCACTGGGATAGGCTCACCATGTACAGTGGTGATTGGTGTGGAATAGTAATTGAGGTGGAAATCACAGACACTGTTCCACTCTGACGACACGGACTGTGTGGTGACCCGATGTGGTGGGATTGAATTGGGTCACAAGCCGCTATCAGAGATGAACCTTGCCCCATCTCTGACCTCGTAACTTTCGAATCGACCCGCCCACCTCTGTGGTGTGTTGATGTGGCAAAGTTCTGTGGCCCTCACCATGGTGTGTTGTATACACATTGCACATCCATTTTGAGAGATCATTTTAGTACATAAGCTAAAAAATGAAGCAGATCCAAAGCTCAAGTATACCACACCACAGAAAGTAGTGGGGACAACAATGCCCACAGTTGAAACCTTCCAGGGCCTACCATGGTGTTCATTTGCCATCCAACCTATTCATAAGGTCACAAAGACCTGGATGAAGGAGAAACACAAGTAGACCTGGATGAAGGAAAAACACAAATATAGGCTTAATCCAAAACTTTTGTGGCCCCAAGAAGTTTTCAATGGAAGGCATTTCAATCCCCACTGTTTTCTGTGGTGTGGTCCAATTGAGCTTTGGATTTGTCTTATTATTGGGCTCATGCCCTAAAATGCTCTCACAAAATGAATGGATGGTGTGTATATAATACATACATTATGGTAGCAGGCCTACAGAACTTTTCCATATCAACACACCAGGAAACCTGCATCTCTCAAACATGCGTCGTGTGGCTCCATTTTTTACAATGGCACATGACCCAATCAAATCCCACCACATTAAGTCACCACAGAGCTCTCTGGTGGCAGGGTCACCATGCAATGAACATCCCCAATCCAATGCTTTGCTTGTTTGGCTAACGAATGTAACATCTCCAAACACTTGCAACGTCAAACGTTATACTGGGCTTTTGATTTAGCTTATGAAAACCATACCGTGATGTTGCTGAGGTCGTTGATGTGGACACAAAGATGCTGACATAGCAATCCCATACATGTTGCAACCTGGTGGGCCCCACCAAGGAAATGACCCATGAGGATCACCTCAAATCCCTTCACCACCATACACGATGTTGCAACCCGGTGGGCCCCACCAAGGAAATGACTGGTGAGGATCACCTCAAATCCCTTCACAACCACAAGCTCGGGCTCATCCTGCTGTCACTGAGAGAGGATCGTCGAAGCAACGCACTGAGCCTCCCGAGAAAATAGCCATGGAAGCTCAGCTGGGAGGAACTCAAAATCATCTCCTGGCCAACATTTTCAATAACCTGAGCAGAGGCCAAGACCCTGAGCCCTGTTCCGCATATCAGTACCTCAGAAATCATGATGGTGATCTCCACCCTACAGGCACTGGGGCTTAGTGAGCCTTTATTCGCAATGATCCGTTATAACCCGTTTGATTCAAGGATATATATTTAGTTGGTCGCAATCTTCAACCATCTGATCGTAAAAGTAATTCCATGCATTGAGACAGCATCATGCATTATTATGATTCTGATCAAAATCAATAAATCAGTCTGGTCCACCCAGACAAGCAACTCCACAAGGCCATAGGCACCAACCCGGCATGTTTGGCAGACATCAGATTCTTGCATCAGGTGGACCCCCGTCGAGATGATAAGGACTGAAATTCAGACCATATGACTCATGAACACGTGCTTATTAGTTTAGCATAACTTACATAGGCAAGTAGCTTCTGTTCATTGTATAGCTAGTCAAATTCCATATAAAAACTAGAGATGGGCATTGAGTCAGACCAAGTTAGGGCTGACCCGACTCGATCTGGTTTTGAAATAGGCCTGACCCGAGCTTGACCCGACTCGGGTGGAGTGGGTAGGGTTAGAGATACTTAGAAATTAGGATTTTTATTTTTTTTTAAATACCTATACCCAAATCCGAGTTGAGTCGGATTTCGGATCGAGTCGAGTCTGACCAGATCAAGTTTTGAGTTGAGTCGGGTCAAGTTACTGAGTAACTCGGACTCAACTCGGTTTGAGTTCAGATCGGGTGAAGCACTCAGTTCGGACCGACTCACCCATTCGGTTCGGTTCGGGTAGAGTCGAGTCTGAACAAGTCGGACAAGTCAAGTAAGGCGAGTCGAGTCGTCCCTTTCCCAGACCTAATAAAAATGGCACTGACCGTTAGATTGAAATTGGGTTTAGTTTGGAAGGACAGAAACCCCATTCTGGTCAGGAAATACCAACGAATTGGCTTGGGCTTGAACTGGCGAGTGAGCTCAATGCGGCAAAGAGCCAAACTGAACACAACAGTCATTTCAGCCAACCACCATTCCCCTCAATGCAAATATAGTTCTACCTTCACATGCCCGGCTTACTGCCACAAACCCCCAACCACAAAAGAATCTCAATGCAATAAGCAAAAACCACCACAGTTGAATTTCCTCCAAACATGGAAGTGATTTTATGTATCCAGCGATTACACACATCTGCCTTGTAACAAGAAAAAAAAAACAAAAAAAAACATGACGGTCTTCAAACGACAACACAACGTACTGAAATTATACTCAGAATACATAACCGATGTATGCCAACAGAACGTAAGAAAATGTCCGAACACACACTTATTCCACACTACCAAACCAACTACCATCGAGAGCTCCCACGGACTCCTCAAAATGGGAAAGGAACAACGGACATGGCTGATCGTTTCGGATTAGTCCGTTTCGATCGTTCGGATTAGTCTTTTTTGGTCCAGTTCCGAACGGCAAAGGCCAGGCCCAAAATAACGAGGGGTAGAAGGATCTGTAAAATCTTTACCAAGAAACCGCCCTTTTCGACACTAGTGTAGCCAGTCACCTGGGAAGGGATAAACTGACGTTTCTGTGGAATGGTGGAAGCATCAATCTCGCCTATATAGTATTGATCCATCATTTCTTTTGCTTCTTCGCTGTGGCCAATGTCATCATAATCAGTCGTTGCATCTTTTCCTGCAAAATATCAGATGGGGCTTATTGGATGTGGTTTGTATGTCATGGCATGAGCTGATTCCCTCAGGTATTATATGATGCTCGACCATTATAGTTCAATGCAGCACCACTGGGTTGGGAATCTCCTTTCGAAACAGAAGCCATTGATCGCATGGGCCCCATCATCAAATTGGTCATATCGGATTACAACCATGCAATGAAAAATGGACAACTGCAATTTGTAACCAATGGCCAACATTTAATCAAGGTCCTAAATCAAATCTTTAGGATCATCCAAGTGGGTGACTCCCATCCATCAGGGCCCACCATATGAACAACTAGGACCACCAAAAGGTGCAGTACAAAGCACATTTTTGTTGGGCTGAGCAACTGGTTGATTGAACATAGTAAAACTTTCCAAACCGCAACTAAAACGGTCAGTAACCAATTCCAGATCAACGTGCCTAACATCATTTCCTTTCAAGATAAAAGTAAGAGGCAAGTGAAAAGAACTCATCCATAGTAAAGCAAAATGATATCAAGAAGAATGTTTAGTCAAAAGTGGTGAGGAGAGCGCTACGATTGAATTCTTACCAGTTGCAGCCAGCAACACCTCAGAGCCTCCAGGATGATCCTCCATAAATGGTGTTACATCATAAACCTGACGTAGTAGTAATTTGAAAGTATGATTAATCAATGGTCCACATAAACAGTGTAATATTCTAATCAACGACATAAGAAACCAAATTTCCATAAGCAAATGTCTCAAGTCCAACTGTTTGGACTACATGTTACAGTCCACCCAGCAAATAGCTTCTAACATAGCATGTGCACATAATCCAACCCTTCCAATAGGTTGGCCCTGTGATGAGGATCACCTAGTGCAAAAAATCAGCCCCATCTGCTTATCTGGTGGGGCCTTGGCATAGAAAACAATATCTAGCCATTGGTAAATTACAAAATACAAGTGTGGCCCACTTGATGAGTGGATACAGATAATTTTTGCACAAGGTGATCCTCCTGGCGGGACCGACTATTGGATGGTTGGATGTCGCATGCATTTAGTAGGTTGGCAGTATCTGCTGGGTGTCCAATAACTTGTAGTCAACCTTCTCATCCGAGAAATCCATCATGATAAGAACATCTGTTGCACTGAAGACTTTAGTCCATCCCAAGTATTCATTTACCAACACCAAACTGCTTCATCATTTGAAATTTACTGATGATGGAACTCAAACAAGTCGACCATATGTAGCCTAGGAGATGAGCTGTGAAATGTCCATACATTTTAAGAACGAAGAGGCAGGCGCGCTGCAAAAGATAATTAATTACCTGATGTGGCAACTGGGCACATGTGGAAAAATAGGTTGTGCTTGATCTAAAATCGGAATGTATCGTATTGCATCATGAATGTATAGCAATAAATTCATCTTACAATAAAGTACAAACATCTATACCACAATATGGATATGTATTGAAAATTATCATTTGTATCACTGATGCATTCCTTACCAGATTACTTCTATGGATAATTCAATATCATACCAGGGTTGATAATAGCAGACAGTATCATATCATCTCAGGAAAATATTTGCAATAAATTCATTCAGTCGTAATACATGTTCTGATGATAGTTGAATATTCGTTCTAGAAAAGCATTTCCACTTAGGCCATGTTTGAATACATGTATTCCAACGGAGAGCTTTGCAAAGCCCACACATGTACAAGTCAGCTATTGCACACGCCACCATACAAGCTAGCCTCGCAGATAGGTGAACTATCAAAGCCATCCATTAGGTGGACCTCACTGTGTCGATGTTACTGCCCAAACATAAAGGCTATCCATTTAGTAGGTTTGCTATGCTATTAGAAATAATTTGATGGGTTAGGAAACCTCATCTAATTTTTTCAAGACCATACATTTGTTTAGTTAATTGTGGTCCACCTGCTACTGGAATGACCTGGGTCTTGGGATAGGGAATCTACATAGTGATACCTTTCTGATGGATTTGGTGGTATGTGCATCAGCTGACTTGCTCCTGTGTGTTGGCTTAGCAAGGCTCTTCCAAAGGAAAAGAAAAGGAAAGATAATGATTACACTATGATCATTTCCAAGGTCACTATTAAAACATTGATTCCATTTTGAGAAGTCTTGTTTGGATTGCAAGTGACTCTCATATTTATATAACAACGGTTATCTTTCTTCCGCTAGAGAATTCAAACTATGGAAAAAAGCAATAATTGCTTTGCGGAATCCTCCTTTTCCTTTGCTATCTAAACATCTCAAACTGTCACATCAGTGGAAAACCTTTTCCATTTCCATTGATTTCCATCGAATTGGTGATATCCAAACATGCCTTACAGTTTCATCCTTGATAACTAGCACAAAACATAGAAATATCAAATGCAGCATCCCCAAATTTACGGTTGGATGGTGATTTTGCTCGAATACAAGATGTAGAGCCATCATACATAAAAACTTGGAAGAGGAAAAGTGAACCAGAATACAGATGGCAGGGAACAAGAGTTTGATCATATTTAGATTGTTCTTCAAAAAAATCGCTGATAGAAAGTAAATACACTTGGAAAAATATTGCTTCAACGGTCTACCTCTATGGAATGGGTATCCAATGCATCTTCTCTTGAATCTTCACATTACAATGAGGAAGGGACCAACATCAGAGCAACCACTAGCTAGGGAGTTCCCTGACTGTTTCGAAGGTCATATTGTGTGCGCAAAGTGCACTTAGAGTAAGAGTGCATACATTTGCACGCATACCACCATCCACAATGAAGTGGACATACTTCAAGTGAACTGAAAATGGATCCCTCGGTGAGCCCATTTACAAATTGCAATGATATCCAAACAGGCTTTTGCTTATTCAATTTTGTACAGAAAATGCTAGACTTGGCTACTTCAGGACGACTTTAGCTCGCAGCCATTTCGATATGAAAGAGGAAATAACTTAAGGGTCGTTTGGATGCATGTAAAGTTTTAAGTTGTAAAGACCTTACACCTAAAACAGTCAGTCCTATTTAGCTTTAAGTTGTAAAGTATTTACATGTAAACACTTGTCTATGTTTAGATAACCTGTTAACTGTTTACAACTTGTAATGAGGTATTCACAGTAGACAGAGCTTAGAGCAATAAATCCCTATAAAATCTTCAAATGATATATGAGACTTCGTTTAAGATGGATCATTGGGTTGACTCCATCTCAATAAAGCCCGGGGCCAATCCTTAGCTTAAAACAAGCATTAGGTCGGCCACAAAAGTGAACCTACTAATTCAAATGCCCTTTTATATGGAGAAAATACTAAATATAAATTGTTAACCATAAACCACAATCAAATTAATAGCAATTAAAAGGTTTAAACATAATATTCAATAGTTATCATTCAAAACAACTTCAAAAGGTGCATATATATATATATATATATATATATATATATATATATATATATATATATATATATATATATATATATATATATATATAATGGTAGAGAGATTTTACAACTCCTCCCACACCTTTCCTGCAAATTCCAATTCATTTTTAGTATATTTATCTATTGTGTCCCAAAGGGGGCCACTCTTTGCATCACATTACCATGGGGAGTTAACTTTTTCTTCTTGATACGCATGTGATAGAGGATTCTGATGCAGCTAAAATCGTATACAACACTTGTTACACGCACCCAGGCCCTTTAAGCCTACCACGTCGTGAATGTGAAAAATCTTCTCCCTCCATATAATCCCTGCGCAAATGACAGACATTGGTTGCTGGTCTCTGGAGACAGAGAAGAAGAGAGGTAAAGCAGGGAGGGATCATTCATCTCTATTGGAGGACAAAGGGCTCATTGGTAGCCGGAGAAAGGGAAGAAGAGAGGAGTCTTTGGTCACCAGATGGAAGCAAGGAACGAGATAGGATGTGGCCATCAAGGTTAGGAAGGAGAGATGTCACAATTTCCTGACAGAGGGGGATTTATAGGCATCCAAATGACCCCTTAGGGGCTGTTTCGATATACTGAAATAGTGGGAAAAGAAAAGGAGTTTCTTGAGAAACCCATTTTCCGTTGTTTGTGAATGCCCATGATGTCGAAAAGAGTCGGAAATCACATTTCCCACATGCGAAATTTTCCTTCAAAACTGCCCATTTATTTTCTCACGTACACATTGAACAACGGTTTAGTGGGCATGTACCTATTTGTCATAAGAAGAAATGCTTGTACTATGACACAAGCAGTATTTGAAGTAAAGTATCGCTACAAGTTTCGCTAAACAAGGATATGAAAACAATATCGATATTGATGATAATATCGTTGATAACCAGAAATGCAGGGAAACATTAGGGATGCATGAGGAAAACGGTAGAATTTTTCAGTGAAACTTCAAGAGATGCTAAAATACACATATTTGCACATTAAAGAATATAAAAATTTACAAAAAGACTGCATACATAATAAGTTTCCATTTAATAGGGGGCCCACGGCTAAAGGCATGTGCTGCCTTTAGAAATCGATCCAACCATCCCATCCATTTGTCCAACCTTCCATCCAAACATCCATTCATATTTCAAAATATTGACAACATACGATATTTCACCGAGAAATCATCGACAATTGGAAAGAAAATGAAAGTTTGTGGTCTTGAGATCGCCCATGTTGTGATAATGAAAATATCACGATATTATTGATATTATTGTCAACAAATTGAACACTGCATACACTTGTGCACCCATAAAAAAATTGAAATGATTTTTTTAATAAACAATTTTTTGGCGATATTTCAAAAATATCACCAATACACCGGTGATACAAGCGATACCTGGAATATACACAATCAAAAATATTGGCGATACAAGTGATACCTGGAATTTACACAGTCGAAAATATTGGCGATACATTGGCGATATCAATACATTGGCAATACAAGTAGGGTTGTACACGAACCGAGTTAGCTCGGTTAGCTCGCTCGACTCGACTCGAAAAAGCTCAATTCGACTCGGTTCGAAATTGAGTTTGAGCCGAGTCGAGCTGATTTTTTGAGCTCAAAAAAATTTCAAATCGAGTTCGAGCTTGCTCGAGCTCAACTCAACTCGGATCAAACCCCAACTTGAATCGAACTCGGATCGAACTAGTTTGGTGACTCGGTTACTTTGATATTGATGTTGCTCACTAAGTGTTTGATGAAATGACACAACGAAGTGTCGGTTGGTGGCAAGGAAGGTATGTATATGAAACAAATACCCTTTTTTCTTGATTTTGATGTTGCCTACAAGGTGTTTGATGAAATACCTGTAAACAGTTGTTCTTGTTTTACGTACAGTAAGAAATTGAAAGTGCACTCCATGTATTTGTGAAAATGCCGCACAGGCTCGATTTTGGCTCGAACTTAGCTCGAATTGGCCCGAGCTGCTGACCAAAACGAGTCGAGTTGGCCAGTCAGGCTCGAGGACCGAGCCAAGCCGAGTTCGAGCTGGGGTCAACTAGCTGCCAAGCTGAGTCGAGCTCGACTCGGCTCGACTCGTGCACACCTCTAAATACAAGCGACACCATTAATTTACACTGTCGAAAATATTGGTGATACATCACCAATACCTAGAATTTCGAATACTACAAGTTCTATCGATATCGCTACTAATGTTATCGGTATCGCCGACCTAGAGATACAAATAATATCGGAGATACTTCGAACAATGGACGCGGGGAAGAGCTTGAAGAGATAATGAGAAAGATCACCGCCTTTCTCAAGTGATTAAAAGGCCTCGAGAATCCACAAGGTAGTTCTTAAATTCATAAGAAATAATAAGAGAAAACTCAAATAATTTTATTGAATAATGCCTAATGTGTATGATTTCTCAATTACACCACTAATAAAGGAAAAAATAAAACCTTAATCCATAATCACCAAAAATAGCAAAATTCTAACCCTAATTGACAATTATTGAAAATAGTAAAACTCACCTAAAGCCTAATTTGATAAAAATAGAAAGTCCAGATAAACCTTATTGGAGAAGTCCTAGCATGATTACAAGTAATTTCTAAAAAAGATGGAAATCTAAAACTCTAAAAATAAGAAAATATGACAAAATCAAATTTCCTAAAAATAGTAATTTTTCCCTAAAATTCTGTCTTTGAAATGGAAGTGTATGTTTTCTCGCGAAACAGATGGATGTGACCCACTATGTGGATCCATTGATCCCGTATGGCCTATTACGATAAAGATTGATAGGTCGTGCATCCCATAATGATACCCAGATCAAAAGTTATGACCGATTTACGATTCATACTTCAAACAGCAATTTCTCCCCATCCGGACTGAATTTCTTCAAACCGGACCCGCTCGGGGCCCAATTACGTCATGCCCTACGGACGACTAGTTCCGGATCTGATGGATTACTTCCACTTCTGTTTGGCCTTCTTTTGGTCCAACTATGCTAGGAATGTATATGTGCCATGTCCTACATCATACTAGAGCAGAGTGTGATGGATGAAACATAAGTAGTTAAAACTTGTCCGTATTCCATACAAGAAAACCAAATTAAACTGTCTAATCTATGTGTACCAGTTCAGATGAAACATGAAATAAAAAATCTGCTTATTTGATTATTTGATTATCAGGTTGTTGGATATTTAATGTACAGTTAACAATGAAAAGTGTCCAATGGTCTTAGTTCAAGAAACAAGTATCCACGGATCAAAAGTTAGGATTGTTCAGCCAATTTAGTTTCTGGACTGTAACTTAGCAACGGTGGGTCCTACAAATTTTTCAGTTTAATTTGTGTTATCATATGCCACTTATTCTATTTCTACATGCTTGTGCATCAAGAGTCGTACATTGCAAGAGGATCAAATTAATCCCTCTTATGGACATGAGCCCATTGGCACATGTAGGTAGGGGTGTGGTAACTTTCGCTAACTACACATGAGGCCACCGTGTTTTGTATGGAAAATACACTTTGCCTATTAGGTGCCCCCTTAATGTTAATCCACAACTTAAGTGGGCCACACTACTGACAACAGTGGACAGAAAATGCCTTTCATAGGTTTGTGGGGGACCACTATAGTGTCCATATTCCATCAAATCCATTAAAACAGTGCCCCTCATCATGATGAACAGAGATTTCAAAAATCAGCCCCATCCAAAACTTAAGGGCCTCACCACATTAACTTGGTGGTTTTATTCAAATTGTTTAAGATGGTGTGGCCTACCTGAGTTTTAGATCAAGCTGAATTTTGGGTTGTACAATGAACATTAGTAGCGGCACCAGATGGACAACGTGGATATAACAGTCAAGAAAACATAACTTTGCCAACTTATTTAGAAACAAACCCAAATTTATTAAGAAAATGTTGTTGATAAACAAACATGGGAAATAGTATTTCCTTTCCCATGCTTTCCAGGAAACAAGCTTTCTGAAGAAAAATATGGCTTTTCCCACACTTTCCACCAATCCAAACAGGCCCTTAGAAATTTCTTTTCTTATTAGAATCTCCGAAAATTCAAAGAAGGGTCTTTAGTTGAATTGCAAATGGACCCATCGGTGGGCCCACTTATGGATTGCATATACACCCAAAGAAGCTTTTGCCAATACATCTTTTGTACAGAATACACTTGAATTTGCTAATTCAGGGGACTTTAGCTCGTGGCCATTTCAGCAGGAGAGAGGAAATAACTTGGGGAATTTCTATCCGTATTAGAAGCTCCAAAATTTAAATAAATAAAAATAAACAAAAAGGTTTTCTGAGTCGTATTTAAAGAAACAGCTCTAAAATTCTTACTTACCAGATGGAATTGCCTCACGATTCTTGGAAATTCTACTAATAAGAGTCGAAATACCAAAAATTATAAACTTGAGCTCCGTGTGTGTGTGTGTTTTTCCTCTTTATATTTTCTCTTGTTGATTTTCCTCTACCAATTTTGATTTGAGATGTTCATCTTCTTCATGTGGATGGAAGTTCTGGCCCAACAAACATATGGGCCTGTCATCATCTTTCCTGGGCCCAACCCAAAATCGACTCGTTGACCACGGCCCTTTCCTTATCTTCTCCATCCCCCAAAAATCAAAATCCCTCGTTTTTGCAGGGGCCCACATCCTCACAAAGCTTCTCTCTCTCTCTCTCTCTCTCTCTCTCTCTCTCTCTCTCTCTCTCTCTCTCTCTCTCTCTCTCTCTCACACACACACACACACACACACACACAGACCTCAAAAACCCAATTCCAATTCCTGAACAGCCAAACAGTCACAAAACAAAAACCAAAAACCCACAAGGAACGGAAAATCCATTTAAAAGAAGAAGAAGAAGAAGAAGAAGAAGAAGGTGAGAATAATCAAGTGGCCGGAGATGTAATTAAAGGGAAAAACCTGACCTTTCCATGAATAATAAGCCAGCAATCGTTCGTTACGGCATGCTTATTAACCTCTTCAAACACATAGGTTTTCGAATTCGAAGCCATCTCCGTCCCGGATCTCAGACGCAAACACCAGATTCCAGAATCGTATTGGAATCGGATTTCAGATCCGAAGATGGGAACTAAGAAGAGGAAGGAGTTGAAGTTCGTCTCCCTCGTTTTCTTCGTATCTGGTGACGCGCGATCGTCAGCATCTTAAATAGTTGCAACTCCGCCGAGATTTTCAGACACCGGTTGCGCAATTACCTTTTCACCCCTGCTTTCCCCTCGGAATTACCATCATGATTCATGACTTCGGTGGGATAGTCCCGAGCTGACCGAGAGCATATTAGGTGAGACCCTGACCTCACGCAAGAAGCTGCGGCCCTTTCCGTACGGTTACCGTGGGGCACAACTTGTTGTATGTATCATGTATCCACGCCGTCCATCCGTTTTTCTATATCATTTTACTGCATTAATCTAAAAATGACACAGATCCAATTCTCACGTGGACCATACCATAAGAAATAGTGGTGATTGACCATTAATGGGCCACAAAAGTTTTGGATCAAGCTGATATTTGTTTTTTCCCTTCATTCAGGCTTATGTGACCTAATCAATAGATTGGATGGTAAATAAACACTATGGAGATTTTAAGGTGTGCCCTAAGAAATTTTTAACACTAGGAAGATCAATCACCATTGTTTCGCCGAGTATGGTCCGTTGATAATTGGATATGTTTCATTTTTGGATCAATGCTCTAAAATTATTTGAAAAAACAGATAGATGGTTTGGATACTAATACATATATCAAAATGGGCCCCACGATAACCAATGGTAAGGTTTACAGAGTGGTGAGCAAAGATTCTTACCTAATCTACTTTCCAATGAATTATTAATAAAAATAGACAAAAAGTAAGGTTAATATAAGTGCTCACATGATATTTTTAAGCCATATCTCTTTTAGCCCTTTAGTCACTTTTTTACTTTTCTTCATATGAAAATATCCCTTTATCAGTAATTTTCTCCTACAGCTGTAGCTTTTCCCAAAGGTTGAGAGGACTTTTGAGAATGGTGTAAGCCCCACTTAATTAATAATTTGGTTCACCTTTTAGTTGATTTAATTCGTTTACTTTAATCGAACAGTCGTGAATTTACGTTAGGATCAATTTTTTTAAAAAAAAAAAAATTGGAGCTATCTAAACTGCATTAACACTGTGAGTTAATTTCAAATTGTTTCTTCTAATCTGATCCATCCATGGTAAGTTTTACCCTCAAACCTAGGTAGATAGCGTGAAATTAAAACTATTCTATGTAGACGACTTGGATCTACTGCAAAACGATTTAGCGGGCCCCACACAAGATGTGGAATGGGTTCAATAGGTGGGTCCCTTGCGTGAGAAGACCATTTAGTATTTTCTTTCTTTTTCTTCTTCATTTTTTTCATGAGGGGGGGGGGTTAGGACTATTACCACCTCCGTAAGACTCACTCCGGCGAACTTCCAACGTGCATCCGACATCATTCCTTTAATTCTGACGAGCTTCTGAGTGTTTTTTTTGAAGATTTCTAGTATTATAAAAATAGACATAACTCCCTCGTTATATATTTAATTTAGGTGATCTTATACACGTTAGAAAGGTAATTTGATGAACTTTCAAATGAAATTATAATAACCTTATTTAGACATCATTTGATTGCCCAAAATTGGGCCCAAAGTTACTGTGATTTGCCGATACTCATTATAGATCGTCGGTCCCATGAAAATGATTATAACACTCTCGTTACATATTGGTGATCTTATAATTATTAGAAATATAATTAGATGAAATTTCAAATGTATTTCGAATTATCTCATTTAAACACCATTTGATTTCCTACAAATGGGTCCAAAGTTACTATGGTTCGTCAATATTCACTATGAATTGTAAATTCTATGAAAACGATCATAAGTCCCTTGTTACATGTCTAATTTGAGTGAACTTATGCTCGTTGGAAAGTTAATTTGAAAATTTTTAAATGTATTTAAAATTATCTTATTTTGGACACCATTTGATTGTCCAAAAGTAGGCTAAATTTTAATATTTTTTAATATCTCATTCGGTAATAAATATCATAATAAACTTTTAGCTTGCTTTTAAAGCAATAAAATGGTATCCAAATGAGGTGATTTCTAAATCAATTTAAAATTTCATCAAATTATATTTCTAATGAGTATGAGATCACATAAATCAAACATGTAATGAGGGAGTTATGATCGTGTTTTGTGGAATCCGCGATCCATAGTGAGTATCGACAAACCATAGTAACTTTGAGCCTACTTTTGGATAATCAAATGGTGTCCAAATGAGGTAATTCTAAAGCCATTTGAAATCTCATCAAATTACCTTTTTTAATAAGTATAAGATCACCTAAATTGAATATGGAACGAGTGAGTTATAACAGTTTTCATGGGATTGGTGATCTAGAGTGAGTATCAGTGATCGACAATGAGTATCAGCAAACCGCGGTAATTTTGGGTTTACTTTTGGAGAAACAAATGGTTTTCTTATGAGATGATTCAAAATTCATTTGAAAGTTCATTAAATTACTTTTTCAATGGGACTGGCAATTCACAGTGAGTACCGACGATCCACAGTAAGTATCAGCAAACCATAGTAATTTTGAGCCCAATTTTAGGTAATTAAATGGTGTCCAAATGAAGTGATTCTAAATCTATTTAAAATTTCATTAAATTATCTTTCCAACAAATATAACATCACCAAAATCGGACATGTAACGAGGGAGTTATGACCATATTCGTGGGACCAATGATCTACAGTAAGCACCAGCGATCCACGGTGAGTATCGACAAACCATAATAACTTTGGGCTCACTTTTGAGCAATTAAATGGTGTCCAAATGAGGCAATTCTAAATTAATTTAAAATTTTATCAAATTCCATATTCAACAAGTATAAGATCACATAAATTGGGCATATAACGAGGAAGTTATGATCGTTTTTCATTGGATATAAGACCCATAAGGAGTTATGATTGTTAGTGCACTTATTTGTCAATTATGTGGGTCCGTGAGTTAGTTGAGTCCTTGAAAGCTGAAGACCGAAAACATAAGAGGACATGAAGCATTAATGAGTCAATAACAAGTAAATTATAAGGTGCCTTGGTGACCCTTATATTAGGCCCAAAATAACCTAGCTTCTAGATGATCCATTCTCAAATAGGTAAACCTATGTTTGATTAACACATGACCCTATGATCTTAATTTGATCATGATTAGATAAGGCCTTAAAAGTGCAAAGTTGTTGATAATCATTCAGCCTAGATCAACAGTTTTCTATGTGTTGTTGATCAAAGATCAATCAAATTGACAAACCTTTGATCGGTCTAATTCGATCGAATGGTTCGATCGAAAGTGGCCAGAATAGTCCATCAACCAAACTGCACATCCTTAAATCTTCTTGATCAAATTGATAGAACTTCGATCAATCTTGATCGAATCGATGATCGATCAATAGACTTAGTTGATCGATTGAATGTGTCATTTTTTGTCTATTTTTTTACGGTTATAAATTTGTTTATTTATAAAAGGCGGTCGGATCTTGGGTATTTTGATAGGTTTTTTGTGCAATTAAAGCTTAGGTGATTCCCTAGTCATGTTTATCATCTTAAATTTTTATACTTATGAGATTTAAGCCATATCATTGAGCTTTATCACTCAAATGAAAATTTTAACATCTATTATAAAGATGATCTTGATCTCTGTAGTTTTGTAAAGATTAGAGACTAAGCCTATGAGTATATTCATATATATATCGTTTAAAAGACTCATCTAGGTGAATCCCCTTTGGAATTCAACTATTTATTAGTTGTAGAAAATTTCACCAACCTCCCACCACATTGCATGCAAAGTATTTGATCGTGGAGCTGAACCATTCGACTTCAACGATTGTGGGAGCAAATGATATGTTGATTCAAGCACGAGAGAGTATTGAAGAAGAATCTCAAGAAGGCGCAACAACATGGCTCAATCCAACAAGCAATGTTGCCAATTTAGAATCCACACACTCTTTTCTTGTGTTAGATTGAGTGCGAAGTTTGTGACCCAAACTCAAATAGGTTCTTGCGTAAGACGCAAGCTCTTGTGTATGGCCAAATTAACTAGATACGAGTGTGTGCGTGCATGTTAGTCTTCATGGGAGCCTCCGGCGAGAGTATACATAGGGCCTTAGATTGGGACCACATTCACCAGACACGACTGCATATATGTTACTCTCCATAGGGAGCCTCCAGTGTGCGTAGGGTCTTAGCTTAGGACCATTAGTAGTTGTTGGTTAACTGATAAAAAACCAACTAAGTCTCTTATTGGAGCTACTGACACGGGTGGGAACGTGTCCTCCAACACGGGAGTGTACGTATAGGTTAGTAGGTTAGCTTAGAAGAAATCATTGTAAATGTTAGAAGTGAATCTGATTTAAAACCTCCGATAGTGAAATTCTGGTACACTCGAGAAGAGTGCGTCCATCGAAAGTGGAGTAGGCAAGTAACCGAACAACTATATATGCTTATGTTTGTGATTGTCATTTGTGCACATTTATATTCAAGCTTATGAGTTTAATTGATTAAATTATACGAATACTTGAATAAATTGACTGTTAGGCACCTAATTGATCAAATCTCACACACAATATCACTATCTCTTTTATATGCTAATTACTTATAATGATGCATCTATTTGTAGTCTATGTGATTAGACCTACTTGCCTTGGAAACCTAAGTGTTAATTGCCTTATTAGGTTGAATTGATAAATCCTTTAATTATGCTTATTAGGTTGAATTGATAAATCCTTTAATTATGCAAGAATTTTTAAGTGGTCTTATTCACCTCGCCTCCTCTAAAACTTAGTTGTAACTCTAAGCTCTGCCAAGATTTTGTACATGTCATGGTAGACAATCCACACATTTTCAATGTCAATTATAACTGTTTATCCATTTCAACATCCATCACATTCATTTATTACAACATTCTTTCATATCAAAATTCATCAATTATAACATTCTTCTATTACAAAATTAATCAATTTTACAAACTCTCATAATTTATACCCATAAAAAATAATTATAAAGGGAACTACCACACTATTCTCTTTCCCATCATTGATACCAACTAACAAAAAAATACACGCACACACACAATAAAAGTCACTATTATCCTAACGTAAACATACATTTGGCCGTCATACCTTCTATGTTGGAGAGTGCGGCCTAAAATATATTTTAAAAAAAAAAAAAAAAAAAATACTTAGAAGATCACTAGAATTGAGGAAATGACATAGAGAGCTCGTCAAAGTGGGTCCCATGGAGGTAGCAACGGTCATAATGGCCAAATGTTCCTCTCCCGTAAAAAAATAAAGAAAAAAGAGAAAGAAAATGCTAATGGCCTTCCCAGGTAAGGGACCCACCTATTGAACGCATCCCACATATTATGTGGGACCCATTAAATTGTCTTGTAGCGGATGCAAACCGTCCACATGAAATGGTTTTAATTTCATGTCATCTGTTCAAGTTTGAGGGTAAAACTTATCATGATGGACTACACTGGAGAAAACAGTTTTGAATTAACACATAACGTTAATGCAGTTGATGGTCACAGTTAGCTACAAATTTTTTTGGAATGACCCTATTGTGGGTTCACGAGTATCCGATTAAAGTTAACGGATCAAATCAGTTAAGGGGTGGCTCTAACTATTAATTTAATGGGCCCACACCCCATTCTTAAAAAGCACTTTCGACTTCCGCGATTACTTAATAACATACGAGGGCACGGCTAAAGGGATATTTTTGTCATTGGAAAAGCTAAACAACGTAGGATGGGCTTAAACATATATAGATTCAAAATCTGATATAAATACTAAAACTTTATTATGTCATGCATTAAAATAATCTTAAAAATGGTTGGATGGCTCGAATGTACAGATACATCACGGTGGGCCTGCCCACAGAACTGCCGGTTCGGGTCGTACTCCCGCCGGTCTCTAGCCCTGAACAGGCAGTTTGGTGGGCTGGCCCACTTGATGTATATGTACATTCAAGCCGTCCATACCTTCTAAGATCATTTCAAGGCATGACCGAAAAAATGAGGCAGATCCAACGCTCAAGTGGAGTACACTAAATAAAAAGATTGGTTGTCCGTTTGGCCACCTGCATTAGGTGAGATTAAGCTGGATGGAATTGAAAAAGTAGCATTAAATGCATGTGTAAGGTATTGTCTCTGGATTGGGTGTATCCCATGTTTTTTTATGGCATTTGGGAAGATATGGAACTAACTTCTATCTCGCAGGATTGGAGCCATATCCTGTTTGGGAAAGAGAGGATTACAAAAATCTGGCCGGTCAATCTGTAGCGGTGACAAAGCCAAAGAGAGAGGGAATAGAGATACTCTAGAAGATAATGAATATCTGTACGCATGCAGACCGTGATGAATCACCTTCCGTCGTAGATGTTCCCTCAATCCAAAATGTTCGAACCTTGTCTATGGCAGGGTTGATGGCTCAGACGGCAGGGATGTTTCAAATGTTATGTGGCCCTACGTATGTGTCAATAGTGGACATTCAATCATCAGTCGTTCACCCCATATGTGAAAAAGATTTTCGTTATTTCTGGTTCAATGTCATAACATATTATTTAAAATCTGATGAATGTGGAGGATTTCCCATCAACATCACTATGGGACCCAGCTAGCTATCCTTTACACGTGGATCCGTCTGTCACGCGTTCACAGGAACAAAAATGTTAAATCGAATTGGTACTCATTTTATATCGTCCTGACTTACTCAGTACGTCCTTTTCACATTGAGTACACTTAGTTGGGCCCACCATCAGTGTATTGTCTTATCCACTCCGTCCATCATTTTTTTCAGATCATTTTAATCGTTGAGACGAAAAATGAGGTATATATATATCTCAAGTGGACCATACCATAGGGAATAATGATTTCCACCATTGAAACCTTTCTATGGCCTACATGTATGTTTTTTTATCATCAAACATGTTGATAATATCATAAAAACATTAATTAAGTGAAAACACAAATATCAGATTGATACAAAATTTTGTGATCCCTAAGAAATTATCAATGGTAGATATTCAATTCACATTATTTCCGATGGTGTGGTCAATTTGAGCTTTTAAAAATTTTTAAATTTATGGGTAATGATCTAAACTTATTTTCTAAAATGTATGGACCGAGTAGATGTAATCATGTAATCACGTACAGCACTAGGGGCTTATGTTCATGCGTCCTACCCAAATGGTCACCTGCACGTGGACGTCACACTTTATGCAGGGCAGTGTAAGCGTTCTAGCCTGTGGTGAATACGAAGCGTAGCCCACGGGATTGCAAAACCTTTCCTGTTGACACGAGGTACTGGCGGGAGACCTGATGTTCAATACCCCGGTATGAAATATGGTTTTCAAACAGGAACGTACGGTGGATATGGCGGGCAACGGATTGCAATCCCACTGAATCCCACCTAATGCAGGTGGCCAAACGGGCCTAAATGCATAAAGCATTAACTGCCAGTTGCATTAAATGCCAGAGTCATATCCGGTGTGGCCCATTTGAGCGTTGGAACTGACATATTTTTGCAGTTATGCATTAAAATGATCTTAAAAATGGTTGGACGGCTCGGATTTGCAGATACATCACGGTGGGCCCGCCCACAGAACTGCCCGGGGCTAGAGACGGGCGGGGGTAGGACACAATCCGCGTCCCACGTTTGAAGGCTATTTTAACTAATAATGCCTCCCCACTTGACCGACGCCCTCTGTTGTTTGCTTTTCTTTTTATCTTTTATTATTATTATTATTATGAGTTCGTCTTACATCAGTCTCCATATAATGGATCCATATGGGAGTTTTCCAATGATCTAAACCGTCCATATTTTGTAGTAGAATATAAAATGATATTTACTATGTACATAGATGAAATTAGAACAATGCAAAAGGATTTTCAGTGGCTGAAATTTGAATATAAAATTAGAAGGTTTTGATCATGAATAAAGTTTAATTGTGATAAAAAAGATCATATACGGTGTTAAATAGAATACAGACGGTTCATATCCTTGGACTATCTCAGCATGTGGACCCCACTGGGTGGCGCCACACGCTGGATTCTTTGTCGCGACTGAGGAAAAAACGACTTTTGTCATTGATGCACGAGAAACGCCGTTTCTAATGCGATTCGCGCGTGTAAAGATAAGAACAATTTATTAGAGTTAAGCACGTCTACATCGTATAAGCGTGCGTAATCCGAGCCATTCATCACATGGATCCCACAATGATGGACCAGAAAATGGGCATTTCAGTTATCATGTAAGTAAATCGAATGACTCGAACTAGATTATTTTTATCTGTTTATTTTTTTTTAATCATATACTAGTGAACCATAAATGCTGATGAGATAGATCTTGGCCCAAGTTAATTTAAGGTGGGTTTGACCTGATGAGCGGCCAGGATCCACTCGAGTGCTCGCGAAATCGCCTTATCAGTCTTTCCTCGCTTTAATTGTACAGTTTTTCTCTAAACGCTTTTAAGTTTCAGTTTTCTCTTTTCAGCTCAAATACAGGTTGGTTGGAGTACACGTCGGGTGAGACAGAGAAGGTTAAAAACGGGCACTGCTTGGGTGGATCCCTGGCCCATCTTAATGCATGTGACTTACATCCTCTTCGTCCTTCCGTTTTGACCATTCATTTTAGTACATGATCCAAAAAATGAAGTAGATCCAAATTTTAAGTGGATCACACCACAGGAAACTGTTGTGACTGAATACCACCGTTAAAAACTTTTTTGGAACACCAAAATGTTCATTTTCCATCCAACCTGTTTTGTTTATTTTGCATCCAACCTGTTGATAGGGTCACAGAGACCAGAATGAAGGGACCGAACAAATATAAACTTGATCCAAAACTTTGGTGGTCCACAAGAAGTTTTTAATGGTGCATCACTGCTGTTTCATGTAATGTGATCCACCGTAGATTTGGATCTACTTCATTTTGGAGATCTTGTCATAAAATGATCCATCAAAATGGATGGATATCATGAATTTAAAGCACATACATCAGGGTGGGGCCCCACAATCAAGAATCCAACGAGCTCCACATAACCCGGTTTACATAGCCTTCTTTCCGGGAGAAGTAACATCTACAAGGTGATGTGAATGAGTCAATAAATGAACTGCCTTGATATGGATGATTAAATGAATAGGGGTGGAGTGGATGTGGGCCCTTGGTCTATAAGGTTAAATGCTGTGAGCCTACATTAGATGAAGAGAAATTTACTACTGTACGACCTATTTATGCCCATTTAGCCGCTTAAGCATACTCGCTTTTACCTGGCTAGAATAAGCCCCAGCTGTACGGACGACTTGACAAAGATAGAAAATGCCCCCTGCTTTTTCCTTCAAGCGGATCGGCTGGTGCTCGAAGACGAGCGCTGACGCTCCACGAACTCTGAGTTGTACGAACGGTTCAAAGGAGATCAACGTTACATTACATGAGCCCCACAGTTATGTATTTATTATATCCACAATGTTCATCCATATTTTGAGATCATTTTGGAGCATTATTCAAAAAAAAAACCAAATCATATCCAAAGATCAACGGGACCACACCACAAAGAGCAGCGGGGAAATTGATTTTCATCATTAAAAATTTTGTAGGGACCACCATAACATTTATTTTCCATCCAATCTATTCATAAGGTCACAAAGACCTGGATGAAGAGGAAAAACA
This sequence comes from Magnolia changhungtana, assembly GCA_030180095.1. Classification (NCBI taxonomy): domain Eukaryota; kingdom Viridiplantae; phylum Streptophyta; class Magnoliopsida; order Magnoliales; family Magnoliaceae; genus Magnolia; species Magnolia changhungtana. The sequence goes on along the minus strand of JASAUF010000672.1, from coordinate 7,863,939 downwards.
AATTTCATAATGATCCAAGACTTCTGTAACCCCTAAAAGGGTTTCAACGGTAGACGTTCAATTCCCCACTGCCTTTTACAGTGTGGTCCACTTGATAGTTAGATCTGTCTTATTTTTCATCTCAAGCCTTAATAAGAGCTCGTCAAATAGATGAACGGTTTGGATATAACACAGACCTCATGATGGGACCCATAAAAGCAAAGAATATTCCACAGCAAAGAAAAAAAAAAGCCCAGGCTGCCACGACCACTCTGGCAAAAAAATTTTGTTTTTTTTTTTAATACAAGGAGAACTTTTTCCCCGTTACATTTTTCTTTACTTACATAATTATGTAAATATTCATATTTAAATATATAAAACTATTTTTCTATCTTTTAATTCATTTCTTTATCTATTTATTTAACAAACATATCTCCTAAACTAGAACGAGTTACTCAATGTGCCACATATGATTTTGAGGTAGGAGAAGCTAGTTTAGCCAACTAATGTAGTTATTTTCCAAGATTCCATTAGGTCGATGGTCGAAAATTCATTTCATTCAGTTTGCAGTCAATTTCATAGGTGGGACTAGCATTGTGCAAATCTGACCCAGCCATTAGTCTTTATGACTCAAGACAAACCCATCAAGACCAATATTTAATGTATTTCAGTGTGTAAAAACATCAGGTAATTTTTCAACGGTAAAAACCACAGTTTTCTATGCTCTAGCCTGCCAGATAATTATATTGGCTTCAAATTTCAGTTCAACGCCTAAAATGAGGTAGGGAAAGGGATGGACGACTTGAATTAAATATATACATTAAGGTAGAGCCTATAAGAGTGGTCTACCTAAAGTTAAAAAATCAAACTGACATTTTTTTTTTTGTTCTCTGGACGGCACACCACCCGGAGGTTCACATTTCATTAAAGTCCAGCGTCTAGGGACGCTGGGCGGTTTTGGTTACAACACATAAAGGTGGGTCCCACGTGGACGTGGCCCACTTGATTTGGATAACTTGATATTTGTGTTTTCACATCCCCCTAAGGTAGGGCCCACATGGTTTGAACGGTTGGATAAGACATACATCAAGTGGGTTACATCCGGGTGGGCCACATCACCACATCGTCACACACAACAAAAGGGAGAGAGAGAGAGAGAGAGAGAGAGAGAGAGAGAGAGAGAGAGAGAGAGGGGCACCCACCTATGATCTTCTCCTCCTTCTCCCGCCAACGCGATCTAAAACTCCAAAGGACGAACTTCAATGGTTGAGATTGTTTTTGGAGGGTGGGGATGGGAGATAGGAAGTGGGCCACACAAAGCCTCTCATGGAGTTTGGTTGGACGTGGGTTGCTCCCATGAGAGTTACTTGGAATGATGAGAGAGAAATGAGAAAGAGAGAAGTGGTGAGGTGGAGTGATGGGATGAGAGCATGGTGCTTGTTGACTTTTGGGTGAAAAGAGGAATGGGTGTCATTCCTTGTTGGTGAAAAAGGGATGGCAAGGTAAGGTTGTGTACTTGACTTTCATTGATGGATTGATGTGATGTTTATGGTAGAGATTCTCTTAGGAATTGCGACGTGCGGTGTTTTCCTCGAACTGAACATGAGCCCACATCTCCTGGCCCAGGTATTGCCTTGGTGCGCAAAATGCAGCATCGGAACCACGGTGACGGCGCGATTGCATCGGTACAAGTCTCGGGTTAAGCCGACTCATATACACAGGACACGTATCAGGGTTGCACGCAAATGTCGACAACCGATCGGGGGTTGTCGAAATTCGACCGGGATGACCGCGGAAGCTAACGGAACAGTACGAGCTAGGATACGGGTCTTACACTTTAGTTGCTGGAACGCAGCTTCGCACTCTTCCGTCTAATCCACTGATTTTCGTCCCTTCAATTGTTTGAAGAGCGCGAGACATTTATCCGTGGCTCTGGACAGGAAACGATTAAGTGCCGCTACTCGTCCAGTCAACCTTTGAATATATTTAATCATTTTTAGAGATTCCATATCGAGCAGGGCTTTTATTTTTTTCGGGTTTGCCTCTATTCCTCGCTGACTGACTAGGAAACCGAGAAACTTTTCCGAGCTTACACCAAAGATGTATTTACTCGGATTCAGCTTCATTCGGTATTTGCGTAAGATGAGGAACATTTCTTTTAAGTTGGCTATATGGTCGGCTTTATGTATACTTTTGACCAGCATGTCATCGATGTATACTTCCATGGTTCGGCCGATCAGCCGAGCAAAGATTTTGTTCACTAATCTTTGATAAGTCGCACTAGCATTTTTCAAACCAAATGGCATCACTCGGTAACAATAAAGACCTTTATCAGTGACAAAGGTGGTTTTAGATTTATTGGATTGATGTATTACAATTTGGTTATACCCTGAATACGCATCCATAAAGCTAAGGAGTTTATGCCCCACAGTACTATATACCAACTGATCTATTCTCAGAAGAGGGAAACTATCCTTTGGGCAGGCTTTATTTAGGTCGGTATAGTCAATACAGACTCGTCACTTCCCATTGGCTTTCTTTACAAGTACGACATTAGCTATCCATTCCGGGTAGTATATCTCTTCTATGATTTTTGCCTTGAGGAGCTTGCTGACCTCTTCTTCAATGATAGCGTACCTTTTGGGGCCGAGTGGTCATCGCTTCTGTCGGATTAGTCGATAGTTCGGATCGATATTGAGTCGATGTGTGATCATTGACGAATCGATCGTGGGCATATCTTCATGTCTCCATGCAAATACATCAGCGTATCATCAGAGCAGTGCTATCAAGTTATCTTTCAATGGTGATTGTAAAGACGAGCTAATTTGCACTATTTTGGATCCATCTATCTTGTCCAAAGGCACCGAGATAAGATCTTCAACTGCCTGCCCTCGTTCATGAGTCTCGACCTGGGGATCTAGCGACTTGATCATCGATACTTCTATTGGAGCTTTCTTGATGGAAATTTTTACAGTTGTCACGTAACAACGTCTCGCTTCTTACTGGTCTCCTTTGACGACTCTTACTCCCGACTTAGCCGGGAATTTCATGGAGAGGTGGTATGTAGATACCACGGCCTGGAGGAGACTCAGAGAGGGTCGACCAAGTATGGCGTTGTACACAGACGATTGGTCAACTACTAGGAAATAAATCATTATCGTCGTTTGGTGCGGAGGGTTCTCAGTTGTGAGTGGCAATGAGATGATTTCTTCTGGGAGTATTTGTCCTCTCGAGAATCCGACTAATGGGGTACGAACTGGTCGTAATGTCGATCGTTCAACTCCCATTTTATTGAATGCTTGTGTGAACAATACATCAGCCGATGATCCCGTGTCGATTAGGATGTGGAACACTTTTCGATTCGTAATGGTTAGAGTGACAACTAATGCGTCGTCATGGGGGTGACAGATGCCCCGAGCGTCCTCATCCGTAAATGAGATGCAATATTTCTCTCTTTTCTTTTCCTTTGATAGTCGAGTTATAATCATGAGCTCGGACTCGAGTTGGCTGAAGCTTCTGGCGTGATTTTTTCGAGCATTATTTGAGTCGTCTCCGCCTCGGGGACTACCAACGATAGTTCGGATTTCCTCCGTGGGTCGATTTTCGCTCGAACATTCTTCCGCAGTCTCGGCTCTCACCACATGTTCTCTGAGTCAGCCCTCTTTAATTAGTCGCTCGATTTCTTCCTTCAAGTGATAGCAGTCGCTCGTATTGTGCCTGTAATCTCGATGATAATGGTGATACTTGTCTTTATTCTGCCAATCGGGATTGCTTCGGAGCTTGCTGGGCCAGTTGACGAAGCCTTCACTTTTGATTTCCATCAACACCTGCTCCTGAGTCTTGTTCAGGGGGGTTTATGTGGAAAACCTTGGTCGGGTCGTTTACCTGACTTTCGGTCATCGCGTGCCTAATCATCCTTACGCTTCTTTCCTCCAGTCGAGTTGACTTCTTTTTTGGCTGACTCTTTGATTGAGGATTTTGCGTTCTGGGCTGTCTCACGCATGATTCGCGTTTTTTCGGCGTCCGCATATTTGTCCGACCGAGCCATAAACTCTACTAGAGTATCTGGCGGGTTCTTATCCAGAGATGCTAGGAATGACTTGTTTTTTACCCATTGCATAAGTGCATTGAGTGTCGTTTCTTCTAAATGCTTTCGAACCTAGAGAGACTCAAAGTTGAAACGCTTGATGTAATCTTTCAATAGCCCTCCCTGCTTCTGAACTATATTGTTCAGGTATGCGGGGGGCTTCAGTTTCTTTTTCTAACCTATGAAGTTGGTGAGGAAAGCATCGCTGAGTTCGATAAATGAACTAATAGATCTCGGTTTCAACTGCTTGAACCAAAGTCAAGCTACATCGGTCAACGTAAGAGAGAAGGCTCGACACATCACAGCATCCGAGGCATCATGCAATTCCATGTAGGTTCTGAAGCATTCGATATGTTCCGTTGGGTCAGTCTTCCTAATGAAAAAAGTGATTTGAGGTAGTTGAAACCTTTCTGATAGCCGAGCCTGCATTATTTCGTCCACAAAAGGGGATGTTTTTGCCTCAGATTTGGTTAGATGTATATTCTGACTCTGTTTCATGTCCGCCATCTCTTTCACCATTTCTTCCCTTACTTCCTTTTTGAAGTCTTAGATGTCAGCTTTCCAAGGCTCGTGGCTATCCGCCGTACCTTCAATAAGAGGCTGGTTGCGCCTCCTTCGATCTATCTCATGTCAGAGATTGGTAGGAGGCAGGACAGCTGTAGCAGAGTGAGCCGGTGCTGGTTCGGGAGAATCTCGGGGCTGACTCAGTTGATGGAATGAGCGCTGAATAGTAGGTTGAGGGTCAGCTGCTGGTGAGGGGACACGTGCTGCCTGCCCTTGCTGAAGCGGCTGCATCTGTTGATGGTTCATCTGCTCCAGCATCTGCTTCATCACATTCATATCGGACCGGATCTCCTGAACCTCCCGATCTAACCGCCCATTGTTGCGGTTCCGCTGATTATTGGTTGCAATCGATGTTGTTCATTGTGCCGCAGAACTCTAACGGTTATTAGGTGGATTTTGAACTACCCTTGTGCCCGCCGGTCCTGTGATAGCAACCTCATTCACTTCTTCTTCTTGAACCATCCTTCTAGTTGTCACCATAATTTCAATTGTGATTGGAATATGAAAAATGGCTTTTCGTACGGTTCCTACAGACGGCGCCAAACTGTTGATGCAAAAAACTGGGTCAACCTCTTCCCGTACTTCGACTTGCAATACAATGAAGGAGAAAGAGAGACCCTGGCTAGGGCTGGGGGTCCTCCGATGCTTAAGTCAGTAAGGGCTCAGGAAGAGGAGTTTTCTAGGGTTTTTGTTACATACCTTTAATCCTAGAGAGCCCTCCTTTTATAGGAGTGAGAGGTCCCGGTGTAAGGGGATTCTCTCCTGATTTTTTGAGAGATTTGATCTAGTTAATATTTTGTTTACGGATACTTCTCGATCCCGAGATTTCCGGGGTCGGGGATCCTTTTATAAAATTCTCGGGGCGGTGTTTAAGATTACACTGTCTCTTCCTTGCTTGGCTCGGCCTTAATAGATTCGTAATCTCAGCTGGCTTACAAAGAAAATTGTTTACACACTGTCAGACGAATCCACATCGGTTCAGGACCGATGTTTTTCTTCAATCCGATAGCCGACAGTACAACTAACCTTACATAGGTCGGTTTCATAACTGGTTAGGTGGCTTTCAGTTTTATGGCCTTTAATAGGTCCCTTTAGACATTGCTGTCTCGTTAACCGAGTCAACTTGATGTGTCTAATATTTGCTTAAGGCTCTTGACTCTTTCAGCTTCGATTGGAATTCATGTCCTCTACAAATCCGAGCTAAGTCTCTCCTTTAAACTTTATTTAATCTCGGTTCAAACTATTGGCTCGGACTCTCGTATAATTTCATTAAAGCTAATCCATTCCATAACCGAGTCTCTGTACTTGTCATAGTTTTTCCATATATATATATATATATATATATGCATTAACGGCGTGGATAAAACATATGCATTGAATTTTAAAATCCACCAGGAGTCTCACACGAGACAAAATGCAACTCTATCTTCGCCTAATTCCAATCCTTCCCCTCCTTTTCCAAATGTTGCATGCGATCAAATGCAATTACATCCTACTTAATCATAACCCGTCTACCCATTTCCAAACGTTGTATGGGACTAGATACAATTCCATCCCATCTAGTTCCGTCCAAGCCCACGTGGCAAACAGGTGGTGATTCATATGGTGGGGCCCAACTAGTTGATGGGTTGGAAGTTGCGGAAATGGATCGGCTACTCCCCCGCCACCAGCTCGGTGGCTGATGGTCGGTACTCCGTGGGCCCCACCATTATGTATATGTTTCATCCATGCTGTTAATCCATTTTTAAAGATCATTTTATGGCTTAATCCCAAAAATTAGAGGTAAATAAATCTCAGGTGTATCACACCACAGGAAAATAATAGTAATTGGATATCCACCATTAAAATTCTCCTCAGGCCCATTGTAATATTTATTTGAAATCCAATCTGTGGATTAGATCATACAGTCCTAGATGAAGGGAAAAAAGCATAGATCAGCTTGATCCAAAATTTTTATGGCCTCCAAAAAGTTGTTAATGGTCAATGTTAATTCAACACTGTTTCTTGTAATGTGGTCCATTTGAGATTGGGATACCCCCCCTTTTTTTTTCTCACATACTAAAATGATCTAGAAAAATAGATGGACAGCATGGATGAAACAAATACATCATGGTTGGGCCCACAGAACACTGACCACCCACCATTAGCTGGTTGCAGGGGAGTAGCCTATCCGTTTACGAACGTTGCATGCACTTTGTCAGAGTTGCTGGTTAGGTAGGTTGTGAGGCGTCTGAATGCATTGCCCTACGTTTCATTTGGACGATAGCCATTAGATCTGAGTTGTTGGTCAATGGTCCAAACCGTTATATGAACGACCTTGCCATCGATGGAAATACCCAGAAAAGGGATTATCATATTGTGATATTTTAACCCTCTAATCATTTAACTCTTATGTTTAGGAACATTTCTTACCGTTGTTTCAGTTGAGATTTAGAATCTCGGAATCTTGAATATGGTTGGTTCGTGCTTTTCATGCTTCACGAAAATTCCTACGAAATTCACGCATATCATGAGGTTCTCCTTATTAATCGATATAATACGTCCTAAGTACACTTCTGTGGAAATGACGTGGTTGCCCTTTTAATTGACGAGAGGGGATTAGGTGAGACTCCGGTCTCACCCAAGACACTGCGGCCCTTACAGCGGGGTTACCGTGGGGCCCACCTTGATGTATGTATTATGCATCTAATTAGGGCATTATTTCAAAAATGAAGCAGATTCAATTATACGTTAGACCATACCATAAGAAACTGTAGTGATTGACTGTTAATGGGCCACAAAAATTAATAAAATTTTTAACGACACTAGGATCAATTACCACTGTTTCTTATAATATGGTCCACTTGATAATTGAATTTGTTAATGCCCTGAAATGATTTGAAAAAACAGATGGACTGCATAGATACATAATACAGACATCAAGGTGGGCTCCACGGAAACTCTACGGTAAGGGCCGCACCATCTTAGCTGAGGCTGGGGTCTAACCTAATCCGCTGTTTTCAATCAACAGCTAGTGAGATTTTCAAAATCTCACGGTAACATTATATTTTTCGCGGTATTATCTCTGTATTTTCAAAATCTTGGAGATACTTTTGACACTAATGTCAGATTCGCTAAAGCCACACGCATGTACATGCAGCTCACGTGCACACTGCCGCATGTGCCAAGGTGGAGAACGATTACAATATCCAAGCTCTCCGTCAGGTGGACGAACTCCAAAATAGTCGCAGGGTATGATGGATGACTCCAAGGCACTCATAAATTTTAGACGTGGTATATAAATTATCTGTCAAAATCATATTACCTACTGTACAAGGGACATGAACCCAAAAAAAGATTTATTTATCTCAGAACGGCTAAAAATGATAAAATTTAAAATGTCTTCGTTTCTTAAATAATTATTTATGTCTAATCTCACCATGTCAGATTTACCTAAGCAACTAGTGATGAAAACATTTATAATAAGAATACACGTGTTGCATATTACATGCAATTGACGGATCCAGCTAACTACCACGATGGCCTCATGACCAGATGTCTATAATAAGAATACACGTGTTGCATATTACATGCAATTGACGGATCCAGCTAACTACCACGATGGCCCATGACCAGTATGGACCCAGGTATGATCATACAAGCATTAAGTTTGACCGATGCACTATAACTTCTCATATGGTCCTTAATTATAGCTGTGACACCCAAGCTTACTGGTGCTCATGTACTGAATGTCCCGGGATATCATCATAAGATTTATTTTAACTATACAAATGTACATGCACACACTCCATCTACACTCCAGAGACTTAGAAAGGTGCACACATAACCTACCTTTTTGAATCCTAAGTCCAACAAAACATCATGGTGTGGGACTTTATCTATATGCGGAATAGGCTCACGGATCTGCCTGTGCATGGGACATGGTGATCAGGGGTTCAGATAGCGTAGTTAGATGAGACACCGCCATGGAAGCCACAAAAGAATACAAGAATACCAGTAGAGCTTAGGATCTTCCTTTGTGAACTTTCTGCAACTCAAAAGATGAGACTCGAATTCTGCCATGGTGTAGGATCGGGAATCCACCTCTCGTTTATAGAGACTGCGGAGGGGGAGTTTGAAACCCATCAAAACTCCCTCTCTCACGCTCCACATTGCTGTGTCCTAGTTTGACTCAAACTGTTGTCTGCGTAAACGGCCATAACATTTCAGCCCTAATACACATTGCTGCGCAATTAGAATTGCGAAGCGAATCACATAAAGTAGGGCCCACTGGTCTACTCAATCATCTAGTCCAAATGAATGAGAATTCAGACCGTTGATCAGTAAGGCCCGCTAGATAGGGTTCTTACATTCTCCCACTTGGGCCTCATTGAGTAACGTCAATGATAGTCATATAGAATAATTTTGAAAAACAAGTTTTGATCTTTTTAAAGAAAATATCCAAATGGTTAACCAATGAAATAGTTGGACAATATGAGTAATGTTATTCAATCTGGTCCATCAAGATAGTCAGTATTGAAATGCGGTAGTCATTACAACATTTAATTTAGGCGAAGTGAGTCCAAGCATGATCACAAATACTTTCAATTTTAACGACATAGATCAGGAACTAGGCAATGTGGTATAAGGATTACACACTTTAGTGTGATAATATGTGCCTATTCTTAAGAGGTTCTGAAACTTTTACCTGTCTCCAATGAGGTACGACTGGAGTTACTCAAAAATAAATAAATTGTGCATATATATAGAGAAGTAGAAATAAAGCTTTATATCAGAATCATTCAAACAAACTACATAAAACGAGATCTCTAAGTGTCTGTGAAAATCAAAATACACTCAACTCCCACTAACTGAAAGCACCTGTGGGATCAATGACTCCCATGGATGTTACATGTTCCTAAAATGGCGTGATATGGAGCCCTTTAGTGAGCAGGTCTGTAATCATCTGCTTAGTGCCGATGAATTCTACGGACACTTGATGATTATGAACCCTTTCCTTTATAACAAGATGCTTGATGTCGATATGCCTCGACTTGGATGAATGCTTGTTGTTGCTAAAGAAGGAAATAACAGTCGAATTATCGCAAAATATTCTCAATGGTTTTGGAATATGCTCCAGTACCCGCAAACCTGAGAAAAAACTTTGCAACCATAGTGCCTGATTAGATGCCTTATACCAGACAATAAATTCAACTTCCATAGTGGATGAGGCTGTGACAGATTGTTTCACGCTTTTTCACGACACAGCTCCTCCCACCATCATGAAGATGTATCCTGAAGTAGACTTCTTAGTGTTAATGCAACCTGCGAAGTCTGCGTCTGAATATCCGATCAATTCCAACTGATCAGATCTTCTATATATGAGTCCGAAGTTTTTCGTTCTCTGAAGATACCGCAATACTTTCTTCGCAACTATCCAATGTTGCATTCCTGGATTAGATATGTATCTTCCCAACATTCCAGTGATAAAGGCAATGTTTAGTCACATACAGACTTGAGCATACATGATGCTCCCTACTACTGATGCGTACGGATATTCTTTCGTTCGATTCTTCTCTAAATCATTCTTTTAACACTAAAATAAACCAAATTTATTGCCCTTCACAATAGGCGACTTTCCTGAAGCACAATTTTGCATGCTATACCTTTCGAGTACGCTAGTAATATAGGCCTTCTGTGACAGGCTGAGCAGTCCAAGTGTTCTGTCACGGCGAATCTCAATGCCGATGACGTAAGAAACTTCACCAAGGTCTTTCATTTCAAATCTCTTAGATAAGAATTTCTTGGTGTCGCTCAACATTCTGGTATCACTGCTGGCCAATAGAATGTCATCAATATATAAAATCATCATAACGAACTTACTCCCACTGGTTTTAATGTAGATGCATTCATCTGCAGTATTTTCTACAAAGCCATATGAGGAAATTACTTCATGAAACTTAAGGTACCACTGTTGCGATGTTTGTTTCAACCCATAGATGGACTTCTTAAGTTTGCAAACCAAATGTGCTGAGCTAGTAGTTACAAAACCTTCGGGCTGCAAGATGTACACATTCTCATTCAGATCCCTATTGAGAAATGCAGTCTTTACATCCATCTGATGTAACTCTAAATCCAAATGAGTTACAAGAGCCATTATGATCCTGAATGAGCCTTTCTTGGATGCTAATGAGAAAGTCTCTTTAAAGTCAATGCCCTCACGCTGGTTAAAACCCTTGGCAACAAGTCGGGCTTTATACCTTTCGACATTACTCTTAGAGTCCCTTTTGGTTTTAAATATCCATTTAGAACTGTAGACACCCCACCCAGGCTAATATCTTGATTTTATTGAGACAATCCGAGAACCATGATCATATCCTAAACCTAACCCTAATCCTAACCTGAGCCATTTTGAGTCATCATTCAATCCAGACCATGTCGAAAATCGATCTATTTCTTGAGTCATTTTCGGGTAACAATCAAACTAATTTCAAGCCATTTTGAGCCAAATATCCAAAACGAACTTTGTTTCACTCTAAGGACCCAAAAAATGACCCACCGGATGAATTTCGAGGGAAGCTGTACCAAGCGGTAGTTTGACTACCGCCGGCGGTAGTCAAACTACCGCTTCTACTCAAAAAGCATGCGCTGAGTCAGCCACTCGAGTTTCAGACTCAGCCAAGTCCGGGCGGTAGTCGGACTACCGCCGGCGGTACTTGGAGCACCACCGCATGCGGCCCGAGTATGACAGCTGTCCCAGCATCCAAAAGTTAACTCTCCAATACATTTACCCTCACCATCCTCACTATTTACCATTTTACCGCTCCCCATAGTCATTGAGAAAGTGCCACGTGGCATTCCTCTCTCCACAGCCAACCATAGCTTGCCACCTCACCTTTTACCCCTCTCAAACCCAAAATTTACAATGCTACCATTGGAGAAGGCTATAAATAGCCCTCTCCCCTTTCATTTTCAAGACATTCTGATCCAAGGGAGAGAGAGAGAGAGAGAGAGAGAGAGAGAGAGAGAGAGAGGGGGAGGGAGGGAGAGGAAGAGAGTGAGGGAGAGGGAAGGAGCTCCCAAGCCTCCCAAGTCCAGATTCTCTTAGCCACCCCCTAGCCCTCCTCTAAACCTCTCCAACCCATCTAACTTAGCTCAGTGTGATCATGGTTCAGTTTATGTCTTAGCCTACTCAAGAATCAAGCCAAGGATACATCGTCTTACAAGCATTCATCATGACATCTACTCCCTTCTCAACCCCCCTGCTTCTCTAGATCTCTAGTGAACGTATGCTCTATGACTTGCCGTACACCGGATCCTGTCACATCAGAAATTTCTAGTGATCTAGTCCATTTTTCTTTCTTCTTTGCATAAGCATCATCACATCCGCCTTCTAGACACATTATCGGATGTATGCTCCGTGGCCTGCCGAAATCTCGGATCTTGCTATATCAGAAATCCACATGTGACTACAGCATCATCATCATCCCTTGAGATTATTTTACCACACTAAGTAGAGGTCGTACATTTGTGCGGGCAGAGAGGGTGCCTAACACCTTCCCTCTTTGTAACTAAGGTCCCTTACCCAGAATCTCAGATCGCAGATCAGGAGTCAATCTAAGTTAGGAGAGTCTTCAGATTTCTCCAACCTTACATATTCCGTGGGTTCTAGCCGACCGCAGGATTCTGAGTAATATTGGCTAGTGGCGACTCCAACAATCACAAATCAGCTTAATCACCCCCACCATCATCACCACTACACATCTCGCCAATGTGGGCGCCGATTTGATTTTCAGTGTCTACAGAATGGCGACTCCACTTGGGAAGTGCTAGCTCGCACTAGCTGAGACCCGACTCGAAAGTGTGTGGTATACCAATCTCAAGGGACATTCATCACCGCATTCACACAAAATAAAAAAAAATCTTTGGCTTACACTTGCTTGGGAAAAGATTCGAACCATGACCACTCGATCCCGTGCAGCCATGACTTCTCAAGCAGCCCATGAAGAAGAGCCTGCACCCCAACCAGCTCCTGAAATGTCCGCACCTGCACCCGCACCTACACCCATACCTACACCCGTACCCTTACCAATAGTTCCGACAGATTTGTCAGCCAACATCACCACACAAGAGCTACTACTTTGAACAATGCAAGAGCTACTGCTTTGCCTGGTACCAAGTGCCACACCGAATACGCAGATGACCCAGCCTAGTGTGCAGAACAGCTCGCTCCCTCAGACTCCTCTTGCCTTTTCTCTCATTCCTCCAGCAAATCCTGTGCTCCCTCTCCCAGAAGAATCAGCACAAGGTCAATAACAGCAAGCAATCGGGAGCAACCCTCCCCCACATCTCTACTTAACACATCACAAAAATCCGGTTACAGTACATACAAATCACAGACAAGAACTGGCGGATGCCCATGAAGGGGGCCAGTTTCGAGTCCAGCTCACTCCCCCTAACGGGAGTAACATTCCAGAGATAGCAGATACCCCAGGCGGGAGCCATTTTCAAACATCCCACCCTCCTCCGAAAGGGAGTGGTGTTCAATTCCATCTACCTCCCGCCACCGGGAGTCCACCGTCTTTCCATCAAACCCCCGTTCTCGATCCATATGAAGAAGAAGCAGCACAGGCCCTACAGCAAGGGGCAAGATATCCGCCGCAAAATAAGTCAGAGATTGAGGAGTTACGAGAGCAGCTACAAATGGTGCAAAACCAAATCAGAACCTGGGAAAAGCTTTCCCAAGCATTCATTGACAGGTTCTCATACAACCTGAACATGGCTCCAAGGAGAGCTGACTTGGCTGCCCTGAGGTAAAAAAATGATGAGTCTTTATCAGCATATGTAGGGCGATGGCGAGCCATGGCGGCTTGAATGAGAAACCCCATTGATGATGAGGAACAGATATCCATGATCGTACATTCAGCAAACCCCAACATTTCAGGATATCTGATCTCATATCCCTACGCGAACTTTTCTCAGCTCATCCGAGCTGGAGAATAAGTAGAAGCTGGGATCAGGGCTGGAACCATTTCTCCATGGCCACATCAGACCCCCTCAATCAAAAGAAACAAAGTCGAGGGGAAACCTGTTGGATATGGGAATGGAAACAGTGCCGCTCCCACGCAGCGTACTACCGAAGTTAACAACATCATCGCTAACACTCAAGGCAACCAGTATGCTCCACAACCAGAGCCACGACAGGACAGGCAATACCAGCCACAACCAAATAGGCAGTACCAACCCCAGCAAACCCAGCAGGGATATCAGGCACAACCGTTTCAACAACAACAGCCTAGGGGAAATGCGCAAGGTCCATACAAGCAGGGAATGTTAGGAAGGAAGTTCACTCCGTTAGCACAATCATACAGCCAAGTGCTGACAATGCTCATGCAAAAGCAACAGTTGACACCCTTCCAGCCTCGACTTCCACCCAATCCCTTGCCTCCCGGTTACAATGAAAACCAGTATTGCGCATATCACCAGGCTCCTAGCCATCTAACGGATCGCTGCTTCGCTTTGAAACATGCGGTCCAAGATTTGATCGAAAGCCAGAAGATTGCGATCACTCCACAGGCCAACAATACACCTCAACCCAACATTCTCCAAAATCTCCTGCCATCACATCAAACAGGACCCAGCACATCTAGCACCTCTACCGTCAACCACATTGAAGGAGGGCAACCCACACATTCTTATCCACATCATTCCATCCAAGCAATCATGCCTGACACAGCAAATCGAACATGGGGATACTAGCAGGCGCCATCGCCTGGACCATAGGTGTTCCTTGAAGCAGCACCAGCTACTCAACCTCTCATATTTCTTGAAGCAGCGCCAGCATTTCAGCCTCTCGTGACTTTGGAAGCAGCACCTAATAGGTCACACTCTCAGCATCCCGTCTCTCAAGGGGCACATTCAACTCCATCCCCAGTACATCCAAAAGGGTCGAATTCTCAACCCGTTATTCTCCCGATTGGTCTCCCTGACCTAACCATGCTAGCCTTACAAGGGGCACCCTCAGTTCAGGCCCCACAATTCCTGATGCCTCGCCAACTGGCATACGCCCAGAGGATCCCTCCCCCACATTAAAGGAAAGAAGAAAAATCCATGGCCAAAACTAATCAAAACTTGGTGGCACCTCAGGAGACATCACTGAGTCTACCACAAACTGTTCCAGCAATAACCCCTCAGCCTCAAGAACCATTGGTATACTTGGAAGGAAGAGCGGTTCCTTCCTATAACCCGAAAGCAGTCCCATGGCACTACCCAGAATGCGATGAAGTGGGTAACAATAGGAGATACCTCAGGAGAGATAGTTAGAACCTAAAAGAAACCCGGGGAATTTTGTCGGGAACCACTAGCAAAATTGACGCTGCTTACGACGTAGCAGCCCAACTCAAAACCATTCCCGCACAGATATCCATCTGGGAACTCCTATGCACGTCAAGGTCACATCGAGAAATCTTCGCGTGGACCTTGAATGATGCCCATATCTCTCCTGACGTACCCCCCGAAATGGTGGCAAGTATGATTGGTAACTTCTCACACCACGAGCCATCACTTTCTCTGACGATGAACTACCACCTGAGGGTCGTGAGCACAGGCGCTCACTAAACATAGTGGCCCATCACAAGAATTTCAAGATCCCACTTGTGCTTATTGATAATGGATCCAATCTCAACGTCTGCCCTTTAAGGACTGTTGAACAGTTAGGGATAGAACCGTCTTCCTTCAGACCCAGTACCAGGAGTGTCAGAGCCTTCGATAATTCCCGAAGGCAAGTTGAGGCGGAAATTGATCTATAATTACAAATTGGACCAGACACAACCCTTGTCACATTCCAGGTCATCGATATCCCTGCCTCATTTAACCTTCTCTTAGGGCGGCCATGGCTCCACGCTGTTAGAGCTATCCCATCTACCCTCCACCAAAGGGTTAAATTCCACTACAAGAAAAAGGGGCAAAGGCTACGGACTAGATCCGTAGCAAAAGCCCTTTTGCTACGGATCTGGTCCGTGGCACGTCCGTCGCAATTGATGGGGTAGCTAAAGGTCTTGCTACGGACAATATCCGTAGTAATAGATACAATTAGCTACGGATTTTATCCGTAGCAATAGATACATTTAGCTACGGATTTTATCCGTAGCAATAGATACAATTAGCTACGGATTTTGTCCGTAGCAATATACACAATTCACTACGGATATTCTCCGAGCTATAGATAGAAATAGCTACGGCTATACAGAAATAGCTACGGATATAATCTGTAGCAATAGATACCGATGTTTACCATATTTGCGGCACTACATACCAATAGCTACGGATATAGTCCGTAGCTATGTACCAATAGCTACGGATTATATCCGTAGCTATAGATAGTAATTGCTACCGCTACGGATTATATTTCGTAGCTATTTTCCCTGTTTTCATTGTAAGAACCTGCTATGATTGATAACTCATCTAAGCTTAATGTAATCAAAGAAAAAAAAAATGATGCATTTGTTACAATAGCAATAAATCTATAATGCATCCTACATTCACATTTCTAAATAAATAATACTTCACTTTGCTCAACCTATCATAAGAATTACAACTAAGGCGTGCCCTCATGCATTAAATAATGCTCGCGCTTTTACAGAATTTTCTTTCTTCAGACGATCAAGTTCAGCAAACATAGAAGATACAACTTCTTCTTTCCTTGAAACTGCATATTAATGGTGTATTGACTTTTTAGCTACAGATTAAAACCGTAGCAAATTTAGCTAAGGTTTATATCCGTAGCAAAACACTAACGTGGTCTGAATCCTTTGCCCCTTTTTTTGGTAGTGTTCCCTTCGGGAAATCGAATCATTTCAGTACTGGCTGAGCCAGAAACCATCCTCCCGGTGACGATCAGTATCCCAGAAACTGACATCCCAGTGATTGACGTTCAACATACAGAAGGTGACATTCCATATCACAGTTTTGAATTTGAAAATGTGAACGCGATCATCAACCCTCGCCCTCTAGCTGCTGAATACATCATTCCCCCTGCTGAGCGATTGATCCTAAATTACCGTACCGAGTTCTATGAAAAAGGTTTGGTAGTGAAACCAGCACCTGCCAATGTACAGAGACAGGGACTGGGATATTAACCGACACCGGAAGATCAGGCTGAAAGGCCAAAAAGGGGTCAATTATTTAAATACACACCCATCGAGTTTGTCAAAGCTGGGACAGTTTATGAGGACAAGATGGTGTCTCTTGAGGACCAACTCCAGGCACTCAGACTCGCAGAACAAGCTAGCCAGGAGTCCATCTGGCCACCAATAAAGTGGGATCGGATCCTCAGGACACCAAAGGAACATACGAGGCCGGAACCCCCAGATTCATCACATGAGACTAGGGGCATGGAAACAGGTCCGCCCGCAAGTGACCCAAAATCGGGAATACACCTTGCAGGCAACGTAGGTCAGAACAAGGAGACACCCATTCACAGTCAGGGGAACACAGGGCAGAAGCAGCCCACTCATTGGGTCGACAAAGGTAAGTGGCCTGCTCTAGATTGGACGGACATCCGAATACCGTCCCAGAAATCCGAGGAACAAGAGGAACATCAGCTTCTGGGCACAGAGGTCGAATCAGATTCTGACTCTGAGCCCAGTCCAGCAGACATCATGGTCATCAAGACAGGTGACCCACAGGAACAGACAAAGCAGGTCAGTGAGATCAAAAAGGGAAAAGAGCCAGGATGGTCAGCCATCCCCTTAACGATTGAATCAGCCGGCGAACCATTCACTAGCACCGGCTTTAAAAAAAAACGCTAATGTAAATAGCAATTGGTATCCTGAACCAAGACAAGACCAATCATGGTTTGCAACACCGTCCTATTCAGGATATCTTGGCGACACAAAAAAATTAAAAAATTTTCCAAATACAAAAACATCATATATTTTCAAAAATACAAAAACATCGCATATTCCTCAAAATCACAAAACATCAAAAAACTTCCAAAATACAAAAACAATAGAAAACTTTTCAAAAATCACTGTGCTAAACACTTCTCATGACATGCATGAGTTCGAGGTTGACTCATATGATTTCGATCTAGAATTGGACTTCGAACTCATGAGTTTGGATGAAGCCCCGGATGTGGGAAATGATGATACCGCTCTTGAATTCGAGGATTCCCTCGAAAGATTTGAAACAAAGGCCAATGTTGTGGCAGACGACTTTGAAATTGTGAACTTAGGATCGGTGGAATCCCCCAGGGAGGTGCGCATCGGGAAATCGCTTCCCCCAGAATACAAGCAGAAGATGATGGAGTTCCTGAAACCGAGGTTGTCCAACTTTGCCTTCTCTTATGAGGACATGCCAGGGCTCGATGAAGACTTGGTGGTGCATCATCTGCCAACAAAGCCAGAAATGAAGCCTGTTAAGCAAAAGCTGCGAAGGATGAAGCCAGAATGGGCCCTGAAAATCTGTGATGAAGTCATCAAGCAATACAACGCAGGATTTCTGGTAGTCTCCAACTACCCGGAATAGCTCGCAAATATCGTACCAGTTCTGAAAAAAGATGGAAAAGTCAGAATGTGCATCGACTTTAGGGACCTCAACAAAGCAAGCCCTAAAGACGACTTCCCTCTACCTCACATCGACACACTGGTGGATAATACTGCTGGGCACAAGATCTTCTCCTTTATGGATGGCTTCTCGGGCTACAATCAGATCAAGATGGCCGTCAAAGATCGAGAGAAGACTTCCTTCATCACACCATGGGGAACCTTCCGTTATCGGGTTATGCCTTTCGGGCTAAAGAATGCAGGAGCTACGTATCAGCGAGCCATGACTGCCTTGTTCCATGACATGATAAACAAGGAGATGGAAGTTTACATGGACGATATGATCATTAAGTCTCGCACGATCGAAGGACACTTTGGCGATATCAAAAAACTCTTCGACAGGCTAGAAAAGTTCAAGCTCCGCCTCAATCTGCAAAAATGTGTCTTCGGTGCGACTGGAGGCAAACTGTTAGGCTTCATTGTTAGCGAAGACGGCATCAAAGTAGATGAGACCAAAACCAAAGCGATCATCGAGATGCCACCGCCTAAGACTGAGAAAGAAATTCGAGGCTTCCTCGGGCGAATCCAATATATCAGCCGATTCATCACACAACTCACTCCGGTCTGCGAACCCATATTCAAGCTGTTACGAAAGAACTCTCCAAAAGAATGGAATGACGACTGCCAAGCGGCCTTCGATAAGATCAAAAGATACTTGCTAAATCCCCCAGTGCTCCTGCCGCCTACTCCAGGTAGGCCACTTCTGCTGTATATCTCTGTTGCAGTGGAAGCAATCGGATGCGTTCTCGGCTAACACGACGATACAGGAAGAAAGGAGCAAGCGATCTACTATCTAAGCCGACGGTTTACAAGCTATGAAGCCAAATATTCCAGCTTAGAAAAGACATGCCTCGCCCTAGTCTGGGTAACACAGCGGCTAAGGCAATACATGATCGCTCACCCGATACTTCTGCTCGCTCGCATAGACCCGTTGAAGTACTTGTTTGAAAAATCGGCACTAACGGGCAAAATCACAAAATGACAATTACTGCTTTCTGAGTTTGACATCACATATGTCACCCAGAAGGCAATCAAGGGGCAAGCACTGGCCGATCATTTAGCTGCACACTCCCTGCCTGACTACCAACCTCTAAAGACCTTCTTCCCTGATGAAGACATCCTGAGTTTGAGGAAGAAGAGGAAAGAAAGGCAGGAGAGTGGACACTTTTCTTCGACGGAGCTGCAAACTCGAAGGGGAGTGGAGTAGGCGTCATACTCTACTCCCCCGAAGACGTCTCAGTTCCTATATCCGGAAGACTAGCATTCCAGTGCACCAATAATGTAGCCGAGTATGAGGCATGCATCGCCGGTCTAAGAGAAACCATCATCCTCAATGTAAAGAAGTTACGAGTCTTCGGAGATTCATAACTCATCATCAATCAGATAAATGGCGATTGGAAGACCAAGGATGAGAAGCTGATCCCTTATCATGTCTATCTGGAGAATTTGATTGAGAAGTTCGAGGAGATCACATTCTCTTACATGCCTCGGGTCAAGAATCAGTTTGCGGACGCTCTAGCTACCCTCGCTTCAATGCTGGAAATCTCAAAAGGAGTTGCTGAATGGGAACTCACTGTCGAACTCAGGGAGGAACCCGCATTCGCCTACAAATCGAAGAAGCTGAGCCTGCCCCAAATGATCAGCCATGGTACACAGACATCAAGAAATAC
This sequence comes from Magnolia changhungtana, assembly GCA_030180095.1. Classification (NCBI taxonomy): domain Eukaryota; kingdom Viridiplantae; phylum Streptophyta; class Magnoliopsida; order Magnoliales; family Magnoliaceae; genus Magnolia; species Magnolia changhungtana. The sequence continues at coordinate 7,844,056 of JASAUF010000672.1, read as the reverse complement.
CTCGAACATCAGAAATACCCGGAAGGAGCAGCTCTGACTGATCGACGCACAATACAAAGACTAGCAGCTCAGTTCGTGATCACTGGTGGTATCTTCTACAAGCGATCCTTCAATCAAGTCCTTCTCCGCTGTGTGGATGAGACAGAGGCAGCCCAGATCATGTCAGAAATCCACGAAGGACTATGCGGCCCACATATGAATGGACACATGATGGCAAAAAAGATCCTACGACTCGGTTACTACTGGCTTACAATGGAGAGATTGCTGCAAGCACTTTAGGAGATGCTTCAAATGTCAAGAGCACGCGAATCAGATCCATGCGCCTGCCTCCGAACTCTACAACTTGACAGCACCATGACCCTTCTCTGTATGGGGACTCGACATCATAAGTAAGATCAGCCCTAAAGCTTCAAACGGGCATGAATACATCCTGGTGGCAGTAGACTACTTCACTAAATGGATAGAAGCAGCATCCTATACCACCGTCGCAGCATCTCATATGGTCAAATTCATAAAGAACAACCTCATTAGCTGATATGGGGTCCCTCGGGCCATTATCACTGACAATGGAACTCCATTCGTCAATAAAAGGATGGGCGATTTCCTCAACAAGTTTAAAATTCAACGCTATCGGTCAAGCCCCTACCGTCCTCGAATGAATGGTGAGGTGGAAGCTGCAAACAAGACCATCATCCGCATACTAGAAAAGATGGTGAAGACATATCGTGATTGGTCAGAAATGCTTCCTTATGCACTCTGGGCTTATCGCACGTCTATACGGTCTGCTACAGGCGCAACTCCATATGAGCTCGTTTATGGAATGGAAGCAGTACTACCAGTCGAAATCGAAATCCCCTTATTGCGGATACTACTGGAAAGTGAAGTCAAGGAAGGCGAGTAGCAACAAGCAAGGTACGAACAGCTGCATCTGGCAGACGAAAAGCACATGCGGGCGCTAAGCCACTCCCAATGCTATCAAAGAAGGATCACTCGAGCTTACAACAAGAGAGTCCGGAAGAAAAGTTTCAAAGTTGGTGACATGGTCATGAAACGTATCCTGCCGCCGTACTTGCCAGATCCCAGAGGAAAATTCAAACCCTCGTGGGATGGACCATTGGTCATTCGGGAGGTACTCACAGGAGGTGCTCTTCGGCTCACCAATCTGAAAGGCGAGGATCTTCCCGAGCCCATCAACGCCGACAATGTGAAAATCTATCACGGGTAACCCAACCCAACCTTGTCAATGATTACAATCGAAAGGCTGCATCTCTCACCGCCCTATCAAAAAAACAAAACTATGTATATCTACCAATTACCCCTTCCAGAAACACCCATCATGTCCCCTCCAAAAAAAAAAGAAAAAGAAGAAAAAAGGAAAGAGAAAGAAAACAAAACAAAAAGGAAGAAAAGAAAAAGAAGGAAAAGAAAAGAAAAGACAAAAAGAAACCTCAATAAGAAGACCCAAAAAAAAAAAAAAAAACCCACCCCACATCCCTAGTAATCTATTCTGTATCCCTAAATAATTTCAAGCAGCTTACAATTGTGCTTAAAGACAAGTACATGCAGTAGCCACTCTACCAATGGCTATGAAGGAAGTTCCCCCGTCACTCCTAGCACTCCGACAAAATTAATATATATATATATATATATATATATATATATATATATATATATATATATAAAGGCATGCCTAAGCAAAAGGGGCGGGTTGAAAACCCAAAACGCAATGAATGAGTAAAAACAATGGCATCTAGCGGACTTGGTGAAAACCTGAAAGGGCGTGAAGGGTAAAAATAGCACGAGCTGCCAAGGGGCAGGCAAGATCAAAAACCTGGGACGTAGTGAAAATCTAAAAGGACGCTACGGGCAAAAATGACAGGAAGAGCTGGACATAGTGAAAACTTGAAAAGGCACTACGGGTAAAAATGGCAAGAAAAAAATTAATAAATAAAAGTGCAGGTACAGAAGAAGCCGAGATAGCAAGCATCGCAACCAGGTACAAAGAAGGATCAACTTCAGATCAGTGCGCTATCAAACTCTGCTCAAATCTAAAGGATGCGATACTGGTCACCTTCTCAGGGAACTAAGACCAAAAGAACACAGTCTAGAATACTGTACACAACGTGGGCTGAGCCCAAAATTCTGATCCCAATCATCCAAAGCACAAATCCAAAAGCAAACATTGGTCAATTTGGCACAAATAAAATTTTATTTTCTATGAAAATCTTTTTACAAGTACTTTGTTTTCTTTTTTCATAAAAATAAAAATAAAATGAAATTTTCTCATGCATACGGGACAAGCAGATGATCAACATCAGGAACTACAGGTAAGCCCCAATCTCTCATGTAGCGATAATCTCTGCCTGAGCCCCTCTACCTCCATGCGCAGGTAGAAGATCTCATCCCTATCTAGATGGTGTGTCATAATCATACAGCGCCGCACTCAGCGGTCAGGAGGACCTGAATCCCCGATAACTGCTACATCAAGGGCGGTCTGAAAGGAGCAAGCCCTAAGAGCTGCAACGTCTGGAGCATCCCAGTGGCACGTAGGAGCTACATCCTGTACGCCGACAGGAGCTGACTGTCCGATCATCGCCTCAAAATCTGCGCCAAAAACCTGACTCAGGCCGTCCATCAAAAGTCCATCGTCTACCAGATCCAAGCCATCTAAAGCGCCAAGAGGAGGCCCGCCACCATCCATAGTCATCCCTCCATCAATCAAAGCATCCACATCATCCATAGCCATCCCTCCATCAATCAAAGCATCCACACAATCCATAGCCATCCCTTCATCAGTCAAAGCATCCACATCATCTATAGCCATCCCTCCATCAATCAAGCCATGCATCCACACCACCTATGACCATCCCTCTATCCACACCATTCATCGCCATCCGTCCGTCGTTCACCATTATCGAGCCATCCCCACCCTCTAAACCATCCATCCTCATCATCGCGACAACTGCGAACCCTGACAGCCCATCAAAACCATCCAACCCCATCAGTCCATTAGTGGGAAAAGGATCCAAGCCATAAATGACATTCACTTCTTCAAGAGGGCCCATTACTTCTCCATCTACCCCCATCAACCCACCCATAAACTCTTTGTCATTTATGGAGCCACCCACCTCTTCACCATCAATAAACCTACCTAACCCATCATCATGATTGGCCATGATGAATCTAAAAAAGAGAAAGGAATAAGGGAGGAATGAGACAAAGAAGAAGGGACAAAAGGGAGGAAATAAGGACAAAACGAATGATCAAAGAAGAGGACGAAGGGGAGACAAAGAGAATGAGCAGAGAAGAACAGGGCTTGCTGGAAGAAAAGATCAACGGAGGCGGTAATCGGATTACCGCTAGCGGTACTCGGAGTATCGTTTCAGAATTATCATCACTGAATCACTGCGGCACCTGACAGAAGGAGCAGAATGGGCAAATGTCAACGGGCGGTAGTCCGAATACCGCCGGCGGTAGTCCGACTACTGCCCAGGCCCACTTTCAGGTAAAATTCGGACAGGGCCTACTTCAGAAGGCTGGGACTACAGAGCGTACCTTCGTATACCAGAATGGGATCGCATAAATGATCAAAAGATTGTCCAAGAAGGCAACAGCCCGGGCCCATCTTCCAAGGCCCATTTCCACAAAAAAAAATATTTCCCAGGCCCACTTCAAAAAACCCATCTCAAGGCCCAAGCCCATTCTGACGTCAAGGCCCATCTTCCAAGGCCCATTTCCAAAAGACCCATTTCCAAGGCCCACTTCAAAGAGCCCATCTCAAAGCCCAAGCCCAGGCTCACTTCCAAGCCCATGTCATAAAGCCCATCTCAAGGCTCAAGTCCATCCCAAGCCCATTTCAAAAGTCCAAGCCCATTTCAAAAGTCCAAGCCCATTTCAAAAAGTCCAGGCCCATTTTAAAAAAAAAACTTCAAAATTTTTTTTCAAATAAAATCCCCAAGGAGTCTATCTCCAAAAAGGATAGTTTTCAAAAATTTTCAAAAAAAAGAAAAGAAAAGAAAAGAAAAGAAGTTTTCCAAAAAAACATCCCCGGGGAGTCCAGCGCCATAAGAGCGTCACCTTTTCACCAAAAAAATCAAAAAATCATTAGCCCCATTAATTTTAATAGTGAAAACCATCTGACTTTCCCTACAAAAAAAAAATAAAAAAAAAAAAACTTAGCCCCATTAATTTTATTAGTGGAGGCCACTTGGCTTTGCTGTAATAAAAACGGATGATCTCGACCATCTGTGAGGTCAGACAGATCTTTCAAAAAGTTTCAAAATTGTCAAAAAAGAAAGAGCCCCATTAATTTATTAGTGGAGGTCATCTGACTTTTTTTGCAAATAAAAATCATTAGCCCCATTGATTTATTAGTGGAGGCCATCTGACTTTTTTCAAATAAAAACCGTTAGCCCCGCCAACTCATTAGTGGAGGCAACGCGACTGTTTACTTAATTTGCGAAAACAAAAACCGAACGACAGCGCCCACCCGCGTGATCGAACGGATATTTTTTCAAAATCCAAAAATATCTCCAAACAAAATCCCCAAGGAGTCTAGTTCCAAAAGGAATAGCTTTCAAAATAAAAACTTTCAAAAATGCACGCGTCAAGCAGTACACTGAGGAATCTTCCATGTTCTCCAGTTGCGGTCAGTGCAAACAGTTAAATAAGACCCGATCTCTTCCGGTTTCCCCGAAGGACGATCGAGTCCGGACATGATACATGTACGATTGGCCAGATCTCTAGAACTGGATAGTTGTACAAATGCTAGTAAGATGAGTGGATCTATCTCTGGAAAGAATAATCAAACTCGAAGTGAAGATAATCCATTGTAACCAAAGTGTCAGACTCAGTAGATTGCATGACAAACATATTACCTGCACATACCTAGTCCGGGATGTTCGTAAAATTTGATCGAGTCCAAGTCGGCATAGTGAGTTCCCTATAAGGCCGCACCAACGCATATGACAACTAACCACTTTGATGATTAAATGGAATGAACACTCCTAGGGTGATTATATAGCAAAGGAACCACAGACCTAACAGTACGGGAATCCTCGTAAAGCCGCACCAACGCGCAGAGGCCCTACTTTTCAGACTTACCCTCCAATGCTGTTAACAATCCGATGTGAAAGGGTTGTGATTGATGATCCGTAAAGCAGCGACAAATGCGCAGGAAACAATCACAACGTTTTTCTCAATCCTCGTGATATGTGCAAGTCATCTTTTTCCAAACAGTCGACTGACAATGATACAATGGTAAGCAATAGATTTGAGTTGTTACCCTTCGTTCTGACCAGAAGGGTGGGGTGTCCACTTGCTTTGACCTTCGATTGCTCGCAACCTCGGTCAAAGAGAGGCATCTGTAGACACCCCACCCAGGCTATTATCTTGATTTTATTGAGACAATTCGAGAACCATAATCATATCTTAAACCTAACCCTAATCCTAACCTGAGCCATTATGAGTCATCATTCAATCCAGACCATGTAAAAAATTGATCTATTTCTCGAGTCATTTTCGGGTAACAATCAAACCAATTTCAAGCCATTTTGAGCTAAATATCCAAAACGAACTTTGTTTCACTCTAAGGACCCAAAAAATGACCCACCGGATGAATTTCGAGGGAAGCTGTACCGAAGCGGTAGTTTAACTACCGTTGGCGGTAGTCAAACTACCGCTTCTACTCAAAAAGCGTGCGCTGAGTCAGCCACTCGAGTTTCAGACTCAGCCAAGTCCGGACGGTAGTCGGACTACCGCCGGCGGTACTCGGAGCACCGCCGCATGCGGCCCGAGTATGGACAGCTGTCCCAACGTCCAAAAGTCAACTCTCCAATACATTTACCCTCCCCATCCTCACTATTTACCATTTTACCGATCCCCATAGCCAATGAGAAAGTGCTACGTGGCGTTCCTCTCTCTACAGCCAACCATAGCTTGCCACCTCACCTTTTACCCCTCTCAAACCCAAAATTTACAATGCTACCATTGGAGAAGGCTATAAATAGCCCTCTCCCCTTTCATTTTCAAGACATTCTCATCCAAGGGAGAGAGAGAGAGAGAGAGAGAGAGAGAGAGGGAGAGGAAGAGAGTGAGGGAGAGGGAAGAAGCTCCCAAGCCTCCCAAGTCCAGATTCTCTTAGCCACCCCCTAGCCCTCCTCTAAACCTCTCCAACCCATCTAACCTAGCTCAGTGTGATCATGGTTCAGTTTATGTCTTAGCCTACTCAAGAATCAAGCCAAGGATACATCGTCTTACAAGCATTCATCATGACATCTATTCCCTTCTCAACCCCCCTACTTCTCGAGATCTCTAGTGAACGTATGCTCTGTGACTTGCCATACACCGGATCCTGTCACATCAGAAATTCCTAGTGATCTAGTCCATTTTTCTTTCTTCTTTGCATAAGCATCATCACATCCGCCTTCTAGACACATTATCGGACGTATGCTCTGTGGCCTGCCGAAATCTTGGATCTTGCTATATCAGAAATCCACATGTGACTAGTCCCATCATGACTACAGCATCATCATCATCCCTTGAGATTATTTTACCATACTAAGTAGAGACCGTACATTTGTACGGGTAGAGAGGGTGCCTAACACCTTCCCTCTTTGTAACCGAGGTCCCTTACCCTAATCTCGGATCATCAGAGTCAATCTAAGGTAGGAGAGTCTTCGGATTTCTCCAACCTTACATATTCCGTGGGTTCTAACCGACCGCAGGATTCTGAGTAATATTGGCTAGTGGTGACTACAACAATCACAAATCAACTTAATCACCCTCACCATCATCACCACTACATATCTCGCCAACGTGGGCACCGATTTGATTTTCAGTGTCTACAAGAACCAATCGGCCTTATTCCAGTAGTAACTCTACAAGATCCCATATTTTATTTTTCTGCATGGATTTCAACTCATCTTTCATGGCATCAAACCAACGAGAAAGATCAGCACTGTGTTTGACTTGTGTAAAGGATCCTTTTTCACCCTTATGTCAAAGTCGTGCTCCTTTAAGTATACGATGTAATCGTCTCGATTTACAGGCATTCTCTCTCTTTCATATCTTCTCAATGGTTCAGCTTGTTGGGTCTGATCTTGATTTTCCTCATCAGTGGTTTTTATATGAGGTTCTACGTAGTGTTCTGCACTGACTACAGAATCAACTGCATCATTAAATTCCACGTGATCTGGATTGACTATGACTGGAGTCACAGTCCTTTATTTCTCAAATACAAAATTTCTTATGTTCGTGCTCCCACTGTTTTCATTGTCCTCAATGAATTAGACATTTCCAGTCTCAATAATCTTGATGGAGTGGGAAGGACAGTAGAATCGATAGCCTTTTGATCTTTCTGGGTATCCAATGAAGAAACAACTTACGGTTCTAGGATCAAGTTTCTTTTCATGCGGGTTATAAACTTTGGTCTCAGTAGGACAACTCCAAACATGTAGATATTAGAGACTTGGTTTTCTCCCATTCCACAACTCAAAAGGAGTTTTGTTTACTGCTTTGCTGGAAACCCTGTTTAGTATATGAACTGCAGTTTTGATCGCATCACCCCAAAGAGATTCTGGCAATGTCGAATTGCTGACCATGTTTCACACCATGTCCATAAGAGTGCGATTGCGTGTCTCAGCTACTCCATTCTGTTCTGGAGTACCAGGCATAGTGTACCACCATTAAATAACATACTGGGCCCACAGCCAGTGATAAACCTCACATTCTCTTGTACGAGCATTGGACCCGAATACATATAATCGGGTCCAAAGACCCAAATCTTATAAGGTCGTTCTCGACCTAACAGCTACTGTAAAGACGATCTGTTTTTGACTGAGTAGCAGCTGAATGGAGAGAGAGCAAGATCTTCTCTACTGTTGATGGATCTACACCCAGCCGAAGAAATGGTCTCCTTCATCAAACACGACGCTAATCATGACGTTGATGCCATCCCTGACGATGAACTCCATGGCCTTAATAACAGGTTGCTGGAATGAATGGCAGCTGATCCCTATCTCCCTCTAATCCAGCCGCTGGATCGAAATCTGAAGGCTTTGAATCTAGCCGATTGATCTAAGGGAAGAGGGTGACCTGCAGCGCTGTTGACAGTTGCCAGAGATAGGCCGAGACTTCCATAAACCTTGGGTGATATGGTTCCAGGAGGTTAAAGTTTGCAAACATGGCCAAATCTCCTGCATCTATCAAGTGTTACTATCAAGCATGGTCGCCTCTATGGATTGACAGGGTAAGGAATATGAAGATTTTTCATCGTATTTATAATTTCTCGATTTGGGATTACTAGATTAGAAATTCCCAGTCCGGGATTCGAAATCCCTAATTTTATCTGGATTTAGGGCTTGAAATCTAAAATCCCTAATTAGCCTGATTTGGGGATTTGGAATCCAAAATTCCTAATTGACTGGATTTATGGTTGTATATCTAAAATCCCTAATCTGGATGTCTAGATTTGGGGTTCGAATTCAAAATCCCTAATTGACTGATTTTGGGATTAAAATCCCTAATTTTCTCAATTTGGGGATTCAAATCTGAAAGCTCTAATTTAATAATTTGGGGATCCCGAATTGAAAATCCCCAATTGATATATGAATTTGGGGATTCAAATTCAAAATCCCTAATCCTGGATGTGGGAATTGAAATTCCTAATTCGAATAGTTGTCTTTAGGGTTTTCGAAATTCAAATCTCTGATCTGAATATTTCTGGATTCAGGGATTCAGAAATCCATGATCACAACTATTTCAGGATTTTGAAAATCCTTGATATGATCTGATATAGCTGGATGTGATCATCCATACCTATGCGCAGATTGCTATGATACCAACTGTGAGACTTAATCTATATGCGGAATTGGCCCACGGATCTGTCTGTCCATGGGACATGGAAATCAGGGGTTCAGATAACGTACCTAGATGAGACGCCGCTATGGAAGCCAGATAAAAATACCAGAATACCAGAATACCAGAATTCCTGTAGAGCTTAGGATCTTCCTTTCCTTCACACCCTTTTTGCAACTTAAAAGATGGGACTCGAGTTCTACCGTCGTGTAGGATCGAGGACCCAACTCTCTTTTATAGAGACTGTGGAGGGGGAGTTTGAAGCTCATTAAAACTCCCTCTCCCACGCTCCACGTTGTTGTGTCCTAGTTCGACTCAAACTGCTGTTTGCATAAATAGCCATAGCATTCCATCCCTAATACGCACTGCTGCGCAATCAGAATTGCGCAGCGAATCACATGAAGTGGGGCCCACTAGTCTACTCAATCATCAAGTCCAACTGAATGATAATCCAGACCGTTGATCTGTAAGGCCCACTAGATAGAGTTCTTACACATGGAACCTGTGATAAACATGTCAAATCGTTCATCGCCAAAATTGGGTCTTGGCCCACTAGATCCACTGTTAATCAGGCCCACAACCAATATTATATGATCTAACATCTGATTACCTTGATCAAAACCTCTGATCGATAAGTCTACCATTGATGTTGACCTAAACTGGACTAGGGATCTTTAGAGCCATTAAGATCAAATTGGGTCATTATCTGATCATCAGATTGAAAGGAATCAACAATAGCTTAAATCAGTTCAATTGATTGGATTTTTGGGCAACTCAGTAACTAAGATGTTAATCCAAATTGAAAGCTATCCAAGTACTACCATCTACCTTACTTTACAACGAAATCAATTGGGTTAGTGTTCATTCGGGTCGCCTCTAGCTTAGGTTAGATGAGCAAGCCTTCTAATACCTTAGTTGAAGAAGAATTAGAATGCAACTTAGAAGGATAAACACATTTAACTTGATGCAGGAACCTTGATTCTTCTAAATCCATGGGCAAAATCTTTCTTATGATGGCCAAGAGTAGGCCAAGTTGTGACTAGCAAGAAAGATTGACCATTGCCGGATTGGATCTTTCCTTAGTTACTACACTTAGTTATTTTTAAATCAAGGAAGCTTAACGTGTGAGGTGATGACCTTTCCCCTTTGGCTTTCAGCTTTCATGTTAACTTAAATGATAGTTTTTCTTTTTTATTTTTGACTAATAATTGCTAATTTAAATTCATGATTACTTATATTAGTTATTGGAATAGATCATTGATTCATATGCTCAACATTTAGCTAGTATAAGCACCTAAATGTTGTACATGAATATCTTCTCATACTTATGGATTGTTTATAAAGCATGAATTGTCACATCAATTAGTGAAAAATTCCATTTATATATGTATATTCAGAATTAAGATGTAAATTGACTAATTATGAATATAATGGTCCCTCGAACTAGTAACAATTTGTGTAATGGATTAAATGAAATTATGTTGTGGACTTACCATCTTGTGGATCCTTTGTGCTAATGTGGCTTTTGGGTCATGCCATTCTTTTTATCGTATCCTTGATGGACTTTTTCCTTAACTGGCTTTGATGGATTCTTTTCGTATAACCTTGTGATGGTAAGTTCCACTAGGTGAAGATGTTACCATTAAATATTCTAGTTGTTTGAGGCTCATGAGCCGGGGATGGTGGTATGGGATACTATACTCAAGTTATCGGCCTATGCTGGATGACGAGCTCCCCATAGTAACCTTTGAGGTTTCTTAAAATGGTTGTTTGTAATTGGAATAATAACAGTTGGGCTAATCATGCATTCATGGCATACAGATGATAACAAGTGACTAATTCTTGATGTTGTAACACATATATTTTGTCGTGGTATGTTTCGCTAGCTCCCAGATCATCGACAATCAACCCAATTCATGTGAGCATATCAATTAAACCTAAGGATCCCGGGGAAAAGAATACTCACCATGTAACAACCTTTTTTTTTTTGTAAACGGTGGGAACTAAATCCTACCATTTCTTATGGTGTGGCCCACTAAAGCTTCAGATCTATCTCATTTTTTGGCCTATACCCTAACATGTTTGAATGAAACTGATGAGCGGAGTGGATTCATCACGTCATCACTTTGGGGCCCACTGTGTAATTTAAAAAAAATTAAGTGACATGCCTCAGTACGTCACCACTTAAAGCAATCGCCCAAAATTTTTTCTCTTTTTCATCTTTTTCCGTTTCACACAGGGAGACCCCGTACCCATCTGAGGCTAGCACCATCCATCATCTAGGGCCCACCTTCTAAATCTGGACCATCCATCCAAATTGAAATCCCATAAAACCTTATCCGTTTCAGTCCTTTGCTCCAAAACCTCTTGTGCGGCCCACCTGATCAACAGATCTGCCTTACTTTTGAGCTCACATTGTATGGGGATATTACAAACCTTGTGATCATCTTTGATTCCCATCAGAATTCATGGAAAACCCCACATAAACTTCCGTTTCATATTCGGTTCGCAACTCCTCGCGGTTATAACTTCTTTCACGGCCGAAAAAGTTGGCACTTCTTTCACAACATTGCGGTTTGTGTATAACCCATCTCACAAATCTCAGCTATTGTATCTTTCTCAACCAACTCCATTCAATGGACCTTTAATTTCCAATGATTTTTCCCGTTTCTAGCAATAAGAAAAGACCACTTCTCATGTTCTCTCCGCTTCTTCAACATAAGAAAATTTAGAACTCTTCAACCATGTAACCACCAACAAAATGGGTATATAGATTATTTTATACAATTTAAAAGCTTCATTGGATGAATCAATGCTATCCAGACAGATTGCTACATCAAAATATGCTGAGAACAGAAAATCGCCATGAAAGCTTACCATCCTCATGTCGATCAAAGTTGCACCGTAAGTTCCATTGTATCTGTATTATCTATCCGTACCGGTTCCGAGGTTGAAATCCAACCCCATAAACACTATGTATCAAGTAAACTTTCCTCCCAAGTTTCCTATTTAGGAATCAATTCATAGTTGTAGTTCATAAGGCTTCACTCATTGAGTTAACTTACCAAGTTGACTCAACGAGTCTATGTGTTGATGTACTTGGATTCAAGTTTAGAATATATAAATTTTAAGATAATAGAAGTATAATTATTATGTATGTTTTCTTGTAGAGATCTCTCGCGTTTCACGTATAAATGCTCACCAAGTGGCGTTGTATTGAATTGAGTTAAACTTGATCTAATTGGGCCGAATAGACCGCATTTGTATCGATCTTAAATCTTCTTGCCTAATCCAACCATATATGGGATATGTCACACTAAATCAGGTAGGTGATCTTCCCTGTTGAAAATTTTAGGTTAACATATAAATTAATTTGATTATTTATTATGTATTAAATTTATATGATCATTGCCATTAGTTGCATATTATTTTATTTGATTTCTTGGTTACATATTGTAGAGATAATTTATTTGAGTTATTAATTGATCGACATCATTTTATTATCATGGCATGCTTAAATTATAATTATTTCCTTATTATTACATGATGAAGAATGTATTTCAATTTATGGGTGCTCTACCCCAAAAGGATCATTGTATTTTTATGGGTGCTCTGCTCAGGGTCATTCTCGAAAAAATCAGCACGGTATGGGTGCTCCCCCTAGGGTCATTCCCAAAAGGATCGGCACGGGTGCTCTGCCCTGGCTGATTCCCTAAAAGATATGCACACAGGGTGCTTTGATTTCGGTATTTACCCTAAAATTTTATTCACCAGGTGCTCTGCCGATGGTCATTCCCTAAAAGGATCGACATCGGTACTCTGCTGAGGGTCATTCCCTAAAAGGATCAACACACATGGCTGCTCTGTTCTTGATTGAACCAAAAAGGATTTTAGATAACTGTATTATCTTATGTTGTTATTATGAAAAATAAATTGTTATTGTTATAATGTAAAATGCCGATTCAATACTCGTAATTGATCCTATTTATTTTATTGAGTTGTATTGGTGTTAATGTAGAGTTTTCAATTTTGGGAAGGATGTGACCCTACGAGCCTTCGTACTCACACCCGTATAGATTATTTTGCAGGATTTGTATATGAAGAATCAGATGGGTAAGATTGAAGACTTTTATCTTTATTTATTTAGAAATTAATTAAAATTCAATGTATGTTGTTATTATTTATTTTTGAATGTCAATGTAATTAAAGATTCAAGGATTGATTAGTGGGCAATATTTAATGATAATGATTAATATCCTTTTAGTTGCTCTGATTACCTTTAAAATGCGTGAAATAATATGGGTTGTGATGTATATTTTATTTAAATACAACTCACAGTCCTGAAATTCGGGTTCAGGCCTGGCTAACTCGGGTTCCGATTTTCAGAGCGTGACAGATTGGTATCAAAGCTTAGGCTTTAGATTCTCACGAGGAACTTTGATATATGTTACACTAATGATTAAATTAAGCTTACGGTGGAATCAATTTGAAGGCGTATGATAGAGATTGAATTAGAGATCCAAATATAGGATTCTTTACTTTTGTGATAGAAAGAAATATATATATATATATATATATATATATATATATATATATATATATATATATATATATATATATATATATGAACTTAGGAAACCCTTTGTATCTGTATGACATCAAATATGATATTATTTAGGTTTTACATTGAACTAACAGCCCAAAACTGGACTCTAAGGAATTTTTAATAATTTTTAGCCTACTACAGTAAGTTGGACAGCAATAGTAAGTAGAAAATACCTAAACTATAAAAATCATAATTAATTAATTATAACTCCGTTTAAGGCGATTCAAAATCTCAGTCGTAGATTAACAAGTGTAGTTTTATAAAAAATAAATAAAAAAATATAATTCTAGATTTCTCCTATACCGATTTTAATTTATGTGTATACTAGTCAGAAATCGTCTGCCTTTGGGCAGACCTAATTTTTCGAAATTTAGAAATTTTTTCTAAACTTTGGATTCAGCTGAAATTTTATAGAGTTATAATAAACTAATAGATACATCATTATAAAAAGTTTTAGACCAATCTGATGTCTAAAAATACTAGAAACATTAGCAGGAACAATATCCTCCGAATCTGAAATTTTTTTGCACTACAACTTGGTACATATCACAACTCTTATTCTCTTAACCTTCATGTTTAAGTCTTTTAAACCATCTAATTTTCCTTGCAATCCTACAAAATTTTTAATGTAATAATAAAATAATAAAAAAATCCTTGTCTAATCAATGGTAGATTGTATCTGAGCGATACGAGTCATAACACTCTATCATAAACACCTGTACTTGATGCCCTTGGGAACAGATCAATTGCGAGTAACTAGCTAAGCCTTAGGAGATCTTTTAACCTTGGTAGATTATTAGGTATGACAGAGTTAGTAAAAGAGTTATACAAACCGGGATCACGCGTTAACGTACTACAACTAAGGATATGAAGATCACCTTGCACATCTATGTCGAGCACCTGAACTCTAATACCAGTATGGTTTTCATTTTCACCTCGACAACTGCTATATTTAGGGACTCAAGGAGCATTTGCGCCTCAACGTCAACAATTGCCTCGCCTCGCCTCTACTAACCATAAAGTCAAGGACCCACACCTCAGTGAGTCTACTAGCTACCTCCACAGCATGTGTCGTCATCCATGCACCAACAATCTCCATTGTACTCTTCAGCATGACCATTCATTGAGCGCATCTTCGTTGTATCCACAAGGATTGCCATGACAATTTCGACAACTGCATCAATGACCTCCACCATAGTCACAACAACAAGGGTCATCCACAAGACATTTTAGGGCCACCTCAACAGCCGCATTGACAAGTTAGACTACTCAACATCAAAAGACAAGCCCAAGGAGCCATGCGCCATGACCTTATACTCATAAATACACCCAGCCACGACATCACTCTTAGACAATATAATTCAACCTTACGAGGACACCTCGACAATACGACGATCCATCTCAAGGTTATGATGACTCAGCACCACCATAGAACAACGTGATGTAGGAGTGTGATGCCACTATACTACAATGCAAGGACTCAATGCACCAATAATAAAAATTTCACAACTAGGCACTAAAATTCAATTTAGAGCAAGATCACACTAACCGTCATATAACAGATCAAGTGAAGAGGCAGTGGACATCACCGACCCCGCACTATGAGCCACAACATTCGAAGTTAGCTGCAACATTCAGAATTGCAGCCATAATGCTTGAAGACTCAACTGCAAGAACGGGTTCTCCACGGCCATACCAAGTATCTCAGCAACAACTTTCGTAGTACACGTCACATTGTAGCCATATCAAGGACCACGTCGACGATCTCAACAACTACCTCAATCATATCAACAATGACAACAATGGCAGCATCATAGGTCTTCACGACGCTCACATCAGCCAGAAGATAAACTACCACACCACCAGAGACTAAGCAAATTTCAACACATGGGTACGTCAGCCACCATTTGTGGGAATGTCATAGACAGAGGACACACCAACACCAACCACACCATCTAAGATGAGATTCGAGTGTAGTAGATAATATAGCAAATTTCGAGGATGAAATTTTGTTAAAGGGGGTAGAATGTAACAACCTTTTTTTGTAAACGATGGGAACTAATTCTTACCATTTCCTATGGTGTGGCCCACTAAAGCTTCGGATCTATCTCATTTTTTGGCCCATACCCTAACATGTTTGAATGAAACTGATGAGCGGAGTGGATTAATCACGTCATCATTGTTTGGCCTACCGTGTAATTAAAAAAAATTAAGTGACATGCCTCAACACATCACCACTTGAAGCAACCGCCCAAATTTTTTTCTCTTTTTCCTCCTTTTTCGTTTCACACAGGGAGACCCCGTACCCATCTAAGGCTAGCACCATCCATCATCTAGGGCCCACCTTCTAAATCTGGACCATCCATCCAAATTGAAATCCCATAAAACCTTATCCATTTCGGTCCTTTGCTCCAAAACCTCTTGTGCGGCCCACCTAATCAACGAATCTGCCTTACTTTTGAGCTCACATTGTATGGGGATATTACAAACCTCGTGATCATCTTTGATTCCTATCAAACTTCATGGAAAACCCCACCTAAACTTCTGTTTCATATCCAGTTCGTAACTCTTCGCGGTTACAACATCTTTCACAGTTGAAAAAGTTGGCACTTCTTCCACAACACTACGGTTTGTGTATAACCCATCTCATAAATCTCAGCCATTGTATCTTCTTTAACCAACACCATTTAATGGACCTTTAATTTCCAATGATTTCTTCCATTTCTAGCGATCAGAAAACACCACTTCTCATGTTCTCTCCGCTTCTTCAACATAAGAAATTTAGAACTCTTTAACCATGTAACCACCAACAAAATGGGTATATAGCTTATTTTATACCATTTAAAAGCTTCGTAGGATGAATCCATTCCATCCAGACAGATTGCTACATCGAAATATGCTAAGAACAGAAAATCGCCATTAAAGCTTACCGTCCTCATGTTGATTAAAGTTGCATCGAAGTTCTCTTGTATCTATATTATCTATCTGTACCGGTTCCGAGGTTGAAATCCAACCCCATATACACCATTTATCAAGTAAACTTCCCTCTCAAGTTTCCTATTTAGGAATCAATTCATAGTTGTAGTTCATAAGGCTTGACTCATTGAGTCGACTCACCAAGTTGACTTAGTGAGTCGATGTGTTGATGTAGTTGGATTCAAGTTTAGAATATATAAATTTTAAGATAATAGAAGTATAATTAGTATGTGTGTTTTCCTGTAAAGATCTCTAACATTTCACATAGAAATGCTCACCAAGCGACATTGTATTGAATTGAGTTGAACTTGATCTAATTGGGCCGAATGGACTGCATTTGTATCGATCTTAAATCTTCTTGCTTAATCCAGCCATACATGGGATATGTCACACCAAATCAGGTAGGTGATCTTCTCTGTTGAAAATTTTAGGTTAACATATAAATTGATTTGATTATTTATTATGTATTAAATTTATTTGATCATTGCCATTAGTTACATATTATTTTATTTTATTTCTTGGTTACATATTGAAAAAATAATTTATTTGAGTTATTAATTGATTGACATCATTTTATTATTGTGGCGTGCTTAAATTGTAATTATTTCCTTATTATTACATGATGAAGAATGTATTTCAATTTATGGGTGCTCTGCCCCAAAAGGATCGTTGTATTTTTATGGGTGCTCTGCCCAGGGTTATTCCCGAAAGAATTGGCATGGTACGGGTGCTCTGCCTAAGGTCATTCCTAAAAGAATCGACATGGTACAGGTGCTCTGCCCAGGGTCATTCCTGAAAGGATCGGCATGGGTGCTCTGCCCTGGGTGATTCCCTAAAAGATATGCACACATGTATGCTCTGCCCTGTGTATTTACCCTAAAAGTATATTCACCAGGTGCTCTGCCAAGGGTCATTCCATAAAAGGATAGACACCGGTGCTCTATTGAGGGTTATTCCCTAAAAGGATTAACACACATGGGTGCTCTGCCCTGGATTGAACCAAAAATGATTTTAGATAACTTTATTATCTTATTTTGTTATTATGAAAAATAAATTATTATTGTTGTCATGTAAAATGCCGATTCAATACTCGTAATTGATCCTATTTATTTTATTGAGTTGTATTGGTGTTAATGTAGAATTTTCAATTTCAGGAAGGATGTGACCTTACGAGCCGTCGTGCTCACCCCTGTATACATTATTTTATAGGATTTGCATATGAAGAATTAGATAGGTAAGATGGAAGACTTTTATCTTTATTTATTTAGAAATTAATTAAAATTCAATGTATATTGTTATTATTTATTTTTGAATGTCAATGTAATTAAAGACTCAAGGATTTATTAGTGGACAATATTTAATGACAATGATTAGTATCCTTTTAATTGCTCTGATTGCCTCGAAAATGCATGAAATAATGTGGGTTGTGATGTATATTTTATTTAAATACAACTCACAGTCCTGAAATTCAGGTTCGGGCCTGGCCAACTCGAGTTCCGATTTTCTGGGCGTGACACACCATATAGTACATCAGGATAAGTCAAAATAATCTCTTAGATAGGAGCATTAGTTTGCACAAACTATGGTGAACCGAAGCAATTAAGAATGAAATTGTTGAGCTTTCAGTAAAGTTCCATCTTTAGACCAAGTCTCAAATTAGATCAGTACCAGTGATTGAGATAAGGGTAAGTTTTACCTGAAATCATCCTAAGAACAGTATGCATATAATTGAGTGAGCGTTAAAGGATTTCCTGCTTGTTGGTTCAATTAATGAATTCCTTAATTTCCATCGTGGTGAGCGGCCCATCTTAAAGCTGATAAGTGATAATTGTATAGATTTCTTCGCTATTTTAGAAAAGGATTAGAATGAGAGTATGATTATAATCTTCCACACTTACATGAAAACCCTATCCATTTGATTTAGGAGGCCACTTTGGGCCTTGGGTGTAAATACAGATCAAATCCAAAGTTCGTGTGGCCCGCACTATAAGAAAATAGTGACGATTAAATGTCAATCCTCTAGGATCATTGTGCGTGTAATACCCCAAACTTTTCAATACTCGAATATTGAAAGTTCTCGATTGTTACCATGAAATTTAACTTAGTATGTACATTTGTACGATACCAATTTATCCAATCCTAACCTTACATTTAAATCATCATTGGAAATAATCTTCATCCATAGATCAATTCATTTTACCATTGATTTTTAAGGCAGAATCATTGTATGTCCAAGTATTCTCACTTGTCCATCATAACCGATCGTTCATTCAACTATTCACCTCTAGGTACAGATATCTAACTGTCCACTTTGAGTTTATACCAACCGATCATAATAAACTAATTACCTGATCTTTACAACCGCTCGTACACGTATCGAATCGAGATTCTGATATGTTCATCTTGTTTACCACTTATGAATATGCTTAACTCACCATCAGAACTACAATTTGAGGAATTTATATATATGAACAAGTTACTTGAATCTAACGGTATACATGTTCTACCTCTTGATCACTTCAAAAACTCACTTGTGTTTATTCATTTACAAAATGATCGTACACACATGTACATACATGATCAGAATATTAACAATCAAGTTTTCCTGTTTTTAACATGTCATATGACCGTCCATCATATTTGGATCCACCAAACGGGCCATCCAAATATCGAAATAAATTGATCAGTTCGAAGATCGAAAGATATATGCCACAATTACCGGCTAACTTCTCTATGAGATATATGAAAGCATTGGTTTAGACCTCGGGCTGTATAACCCATTAAAAAGGCATCTTGGTCTTCTTTAAGCGATCAAGGCCCAAACTGGGGTGATGGAAAGAGCGCGAAAAACAAAGAATGCCTGTTAAATTTCAATGCATTTGGATGGTGTAGACCAATGTTACGGATGACAGAAGTTGGACAAATAAAAGATGGCAAAATCATAAATACTCAATGTCATTAACCTATACCCTTGAATTCTAGATCACTTGGTTTTCATCATCCATTTCATTTGAAATTTTATACCATGCCTATTTATCATAAATTAATCATATACGTCAAATTTCAGCCCTTAGATCATTGTAAAAATTGCCCAATTAATAAATCAGCCCCTTAGCTGTTGATTTTGGTGTCCATTAAGTGATGAAATTTTGTAGGTAATCGTAGTAGGATATTTTTCTTCATATAACGACTTGGATTGCCCATCATATGGACCGAGTGTGAAATGTGTTGTAGGTTTTTCCATAGTAGCCAAGTTATTCGTTTTAGGCTTATCAACTTTTTCTAAATTTAGACCTTTTGATTTATCCAATTTTTACTGTTAATTGTAACTCAACCTTGGACTGCATTTTGACCTCATATGGCTAGGAGATCATATAAAACTTAGACCACAATCTATGATCCTACACCGTTGAATGTTGACTGCTTTAGAGCCAGTTTATTTCTTTTGGCGTAAAAGGTGAAATTTCATATTTAGGCCTTTTCCACCATCAATCAACCACCAACTTTTGTCCAGCTGTTTCCTATATTGACTACGCATTTCCTCTAAAATTGGGCATTGATCATTAAACGTGGACCGTTAATTGAGATCAAGTTCATTTTGGCACTCACTAGGAGAATTTTCAAGATAGACTAATCTAAATTTCGGATCACTAAAAAAATTATATACCCCGACTCTATTCGACGACCCCGACATAATGGACGAATTAGATTTAAAGAAAGATCGCCAGAAAAGGTCAAATTGGAGAAACTCAATCCAAGTGGGATGTGAAACACACCCCTCTCACATGCTCACTCCTTTATAAAAAGGGTGTGCATCCCCTTCTCCACTCATATTCCCATACTCCCATGTCCAATGAAGATATATATATATATAACCTAGACGCAATCATCCTCTTCCTTCTCCACATGTATGGTGTCTCCCTCTTGTTCAAGCAATGTCATGGTTCATGTAGAAGTTTTCCTACATTGAGATCTAATGTTTAGATCTAAGGGTAAGGTGAGAGATTCTTTTAAGCTTACATTAATTTGAGTTGAGATGATTTATCTTATTTTTGCATACTTTCATATTATTGTGATTTTTCATGCAATTGATTGATGGACCGTTATCAATTATTTATTCTTTGGGAATTATGGTTAAGATATGATTTTAATTATTCTTGATTTTTATGAATTCATGTGGGGAGGTGGATACAAGCCTTGCCCTTTCCCAATTTTAAGAGCGACGCGTGCTTCCACTCTTTATTGAGTTAGCGTTTTGCTTATCTCCCCTTATTTTTGTTGAGCTAGCCTAATGCTACTCTTCTCCTTTATTAGGTTAGTCTTGTGCTACTTCCTTTTATGGCTTGGGCATGTTCTTAAAATTTCAAAACTCTAATGGTTCGACTTATTTCCGTATTGATGCAAGTGATGTGTTATAGGCCTCACATATAGTGGTTCATATATTTTATCGTGGACATAATGCGTTTCGGGTAGTGGCCATCTTGGTCGACATGTAATCCTGTGAGTTGGGTGGTGATGCACAATCGATGTAAGTAGACCGCTATACATGTTAAATCACTTATCGGGATTGGATGTCACAAATAGTCATTCCATGAATCATGTCACGTAAATCCTCCAATCACGTGTTGTGTTGCTTTGAGATGTTCGCATAAATTCACGTTAACGTTAAACACACCAACGAATCTTCGTAGTATGGGATGCAAAGCGAGCCGGGTTTTCTATAAATTATATTCCACATTATGATAATCACTACATATAATGGACCGCACACACTATGGTAGGCATGCATTCACGGAGATTGGTTGCGCAAACCGATACCACTCGTAGTGGTAGAGTACGAGATGTATCGGAACCCCCATATTATTTTTATGGATCTCTTGTATTATTGTTAATCTTAAAGGATGTCCATCACTATGAGTAGGGCATTGACCCTCTCCAGCCATACAGACGTTGCAGGTGAAGTGTAAATTGAAGATACAGATGATGATCGCTTTATGGAAGACTATTCCGAATAAAGAAGAAGGATGGCATTACCTTTAACTTTACTTATTTTTCACTGCAAAGCTTTAAATAAGAAGTAAAATTGATTTTATTCTCATGAATGGTTGCTTTCATGAATGTAACTGGACGTGAAAAGGAAAAAAAAAAAATAAGGTGTGATTTTGAGGCATCCAATTATTAATTTATTAATACCCGAAATTCTCGGGCATGAGTATATACTTGGGCCACAAAAATTTGGGGCGTTACGGTGGGTCCCATAGATTTTGGATTGAGCCACTCTATCTAGTGTTCATCAGAGTAGCGACGACCTTATAATCGGTTCAGATTTTTTAGTGGGACCCATGTTGAAAGTAAAAAAGAAAATTATATAATAATAATAATAATAATTTGATTTCGATGTTGGACGCCGTCTAGATGTTGAAACCATTTGGTTTCCTCTTCATTAGGGCCTAATGTGTTGGCTCCACTTTAATAGATATGCTAGATTCGTGCTGTCTATTTGATAAGTTGGCTAACTAAGGGCCCGAGTACAAAAGATGAGATAGATTTATAATTTAGTGGCCCACTTGATTAGAGGGCCCATAACCACAGGTCCCAAGATTGAAACCTGTCTCTGATACCAACCTATCACAATTCGAAATCCGGGGATCGAGTATATCACTCTAGACCTGAGTTCCATAGCGTGACTTACACACATGTGCATAAATAGTCGAATTACAAACTAGCTAGGTTATGTATCAAAGAAATAATGAGTCTCAATGAAGTCCTTATGTCTATAATATTGGACTGTGACCCTCAATTCACTTCACAATTCTAGAGAAGTTTGCAAGAGGAAATGGATACCTTCTTTGACTTTACCAGAACATTCTACCCTCAGATCAATGGTCAAACTGAGAGGGAAAATCAAATACTTAAAGATATGTTGTGAGCATGCATTTTGAATTTCAAAGGAAGTTGGGATGAGTACCTTCCCATAGCTAAATTCGCTTACAATAACAGTTATCAATTTAGTATTAAAATGACATTCTACGAAGCTCTATATGGATGACAGTGTTATGCACTGAATTGTTGGACATAAATCGATGAGAGGGGAGAGAGAGTGCCTAACACCTATATGTTGTGAGCATGCATTTTGAATTTCAAAGGAAGTTGGGATGAGTACCTTCCTATAGCTAAATTTGCATACAATAACAGTTATCAATCTAGTATTAAAATGACACTCTACGAAGATCTATATGGATGACAGTGTTATGCACCGAATTGTTGGACATAAATCGACGAGAAGGGCAGAGAGAGTGCCTAACATCTTCCCTCTTTAAGTTTCAACTCCTTAGCTAATGCCAATTTTTCTCTTAAATATGAGATTTGATTCACTAATAATGAAGAAGAGTAGTCAAAATCCACTTTTTAACCAGATACCTAAAAATATTTCAAAAAAAAAAAAAAAACACTTTTTCCTATTTTCTCTATTTTTTTTTTCTTCTAAAATTTACCCTACATTTGCAAAATTTCCCCTTCCCCGACTGTATTAGTAATAATATCATTGATACGGGTCATCCAAGGGAATCTTTGAACTAGGAAACATGTGATATTTTGGCGATACAATCCAAATTGATATTTTGACATATTTAATCTATATTTCACTAATACCTGGAAATATAGGCATTTCCAGTGATACAGATATCACCACCCTGGCGGTATCGATATTATTAATTAACTTGAACACTGCTTACAACCGGTTCATGCAACTAAGCTTACGCCACGTTTCACATGTGTAGGACATCTAAGCTGTGTGTAAAGTAAGCCCTGCATGAATTATTTGGCGCAAAAATCACGCCACTCCAACCATCAAGTGGACCACCCCAAAACAAAATTGATAGTATAAAACTTTAAATTATTCCTGCTAACAGATCCAATATACACACGTGGCATGCCTTGAGACTTGATATCTTGTGCCTAGATGAATCTGGTAGTCACTACAAACTGCTTATGACTTTACGTATTCTTCCCACCTTTGGTGCAAGAAACTTTGAAGAGATACCCACCATTTAAATGTTTTATAAATGGAGAAAAGTTTAGAATTATGGTTGGGAAAAGTATCTGATTTTTGGTTGGGAATGGTCTCAAATTGCAATCTTGGAGGATGCTTGGTTGGATGAGGCCCTTATGGAGACTTTGTTTCAGCCTCTATGGCTTTATTCATGTCTGCAATTGCCTGCAATTGCAAACGAGATTGCTGTGAAATGGGGACTTATAAACTTGGGTCCCAGTTAAAATATATCTCATTAACTAAAAATTAGGATTATTTGATTTTTAAATATTTTATTTACACTGTATTCTCACACCCACATACACTACATGGCTACTTGTACCCATGACCTCATTGTTGAAACCCAAAGGCTCTGCCACTGACCCATGAGTAGGGACCATGAATATTATTTGATTATCTGACCATCCGATTGGTTAATAGTGATTGGATGATTTTAAAAATGAAAAACATCCAATGGTCCAAGTTTCAACAAACAAGTGTCCACAAATCAGAGGTTGGATTCTTCAAACAATATGATTTTAGAACTATGACTTTGCTATAGTAGGTGAAACAATTTAGTCAGTTTAATTTGATTTAGTGCATGTCATGTGTACAATTTGAGTCTAAATTGCACGCCGATGGATGTCATGTGTACAATTTAGTCAGGCTTCATGCTCTGTGAGAGTATCATAGCATCAAATTACTCACTGGCCTTTTTAAGTTCTAACGTACACTGCATGTGTTAACCATGTTAAGTTCGCCAAAAATGATTTTACATTCATCCGGACCGTCCAACTCTAAATTGCACGCCGATGGATGTCCCTAAAAGTGGACCTTTTGTGGACTCATGTCTAATTTCCAAAAGTTAGGCAATTTATTGCACAGGTTGCTTACTCCAATCAGTGTAATTTTTTGAGCTATGAGATGATCAAGAGGGGGCCATCTACTGTATGGTTCAAATTTCATATTTATTTGATCTTTTGAGGAATAATTTGTGCCATAGTGTAGACACCCCATCCAAACTGATAAGTTGATTGAGTTTGAACTTATGTAGGGTCAATCAAACCCCAATCCTAAACCCTAATCCTATAAGCCTAAACCCTAAGAATCATAAAACTAAACCCTAAACTTAGACCATTCAACCCAGTCAACCCAGTCAGCCTAACTCAGAACCTTAGGAACTTAAAACCCTAGAGCCTCGAATTAGCTCGACAAGTCAACTCACCTAGTCAACTCATTGAATCAACTCTCCCAGTTAGCCTACCTAATTCAACATCCTAGTCAAATCACCTCGTTAAACCCAAAACCAAGTTCGAACCAAAGCCCAAAATCCAACCTAATCGGAGAAATGTACAAAACCTCAAAGCAATAACCTTCATAGCAGAGCCTCCACATGCTTAGAGGAGGTTACTTGCTAAAGCAGGGAGTTTAGGTGGGGACTGATGGCGACCAAGCTGTTGCCGCCACATAAAACTCATTCTCTTTCGGGTGGCATTCCTCAAGCATGTGAAAACTCTCCTTTTCAGACCTTAAGTGTGCAGTTGAGGTGTATTTAATTTGATGCCCATCCCCTTATCCAAAATTACCCTATTACCACCTCATCCAACCTATGAGATGATATCATGTGAAAATCTCTGATCCCAGCCCTTCAACTACCTTTTGCCTATAAAATTACCAAGAATTACAAGAAAAATAGGTTTAGAGGCTAAAAATAGCCCCTTCCATCTTTCATTTCAAACATTCAATATGTTTAGAAGATCCAGAGCATTCAAGAAGGGAAGCATCCCTCCTTATCCCTTAGGGCCTTAACCATCTAGTCGTCTCTCCACCAAGGAGAGAGAGAGAGAGAGAGAGAGAGAGAGAGAGAGAGAGAGAGAGAGAGAGAGAAAGAGAGAGAGTCCAGCCCTTGTCTAGACTAGAGAGAGTGAGTCCAGCCCTAGTAGTCTAGACAGAGTTCTAGCCTCCTGAGCTACCTAAGTTTAAATATGAGCCACTCAATCTAACCTTACGACACTACCATTCACCCAACTGTTCAATCCCCAATCACAGTATTAACATCATGTGACACTCATTCTCTTCTCAACCCCCCTGCTCCTCATATATATTAGTATTACATTGCATTCCATTGTTTTCTCGCATCTGACTGGCAGGCGTATGCTCTAAGGTTTATTGGTATAATCGGAACTGACCCACTAGAAACCTTAGATAATTGGTCATTATTTTATCATAAGCATCAATGCAACATCAAAAATCTCGTACATCGTATTTTTACATATTTTGTACCTTACATTGATCATTTGGAATGTATGCTTTGCGGCTTGCTGATATAATCAGATCCTGCCCATTAGAAATTCAGATCGATCATTACACCGTATTACATCTTCTATACACAAGAACTAATAATATTCATTAGAAATTAGTTAGATCTTGTGAAGTAAAGACTATACATATATACAGGTAAAGTAGATGCCTAACACCTTCCCACTCTATAACCGCGATCCTTTAGTTGAAATCATTGGAACGTAAACCCACAAATCATCTTAAGGTTAAGGATCTTCGAATTCACAATACTAAACATTTATATAGGGTCTAACCGAGTGTAGGATCGTAATTATTAGTTAGTGAAGATTCTGCTCAAACATTACACCCTCTTATATCTAAATAAAAATCCTCGAGTGAGGCAACCGGTAAAAAAAAAAAAAAAAGGAGAATCGATCTCCCATCAAAATCCGCCCTCTAAAGTACACACCTACATGCCGTGCATGTGACCAGTCAAAGATCCCCGTGCCTCTTGAATGGACCACCTTAAGAAACATTACCCATGCGGCCATCCAAATTGTCAAATCTATAATAAAATTGAATGGACGGTTACTACTGACAGAGGAGACAAAGTTTGGGTGGTTAGGATAATATGCAGAGTGAGGTTTTTGAGCTATAGACAATCGAAGATGTATATTGAACGGTCTTAGATGGGCAAGCATGTCGACTGATTGTCAGGTGAACTCTAATATGGTTCATCCATGTGGAGGTGATCAGAAAAATCCCTGCAATGGGAAAGGATCAAATTCAAATGTCCTATTTTCTCAGTTATCAGGTATCACACGTGAATGCATCTGGAACGGTCACTGGGAAGGGACCATATACTAAAAACCAGTCAAACAACCTCAACCATATGAAAGGATGCCTTTTGCTAGTCCATGTTCAATTGGGTATAGGACGGCTAGGATTGTTCAATCCATTTCATCTCTGGCTGATGGCCCATTTATAGTGGGGCCTGCCGACGGTTAGTGTGGATTAAGGAGCCCAGGTATGGAACTATTGTAACTTGGAATTTAAGACATGGCTTGCATTTCCACCCACCGTGCTCGTTGTACCATGGCCCAATGATATGGGGGCCCATTGCCTGGCAGATTTTGTTTAGGGAATTTTGCAAAAAACTACCTATTTTATAGAATTTACATTTCAGTACCTTTATAAAAAACAGTTTTCTATAAGCTATAGGATTAATTAACTAATTATAATTGTAGTAGTCAATCGAAGTCTGACATGAAAAGGGTGGGCCTTACCGTGACATTATGTGAAATCAATCCCAACCATCAAGTGCGTCACCTAATATTAGGCTTAGGTACCAAACATTAGCCCCAGTGGACCACACAATTACAAACAATGCAAGGGCCACGTTCACCCTCCAAATTGTTTCTCTTGGTGTGGCCCACCTAAATAATCGATAGGCTTGATTGTTGGGCCCTGAGCCTAATTTTGTTGTGACATCTAATGGTTAGAGTGGATTTCATATAACCATTATGGTGGCCCCTATAAAAATCAAAAGTGGATATTTCTCTCCCTACTGTTTCCTTTAGTGTTACTCATCTCAATCACATTTCAGCTTGATTGGCCCTGGCCCGAATATGAGATTACTCATCTAATGATCAGAGTAGATCTCATATACACATTATAATGTTGAACCCACCAAAAATCAAGATTGGGTATCCACTAAAATTTACCTAATATATTCGATGAAATATGACAATAATTGAAAGAGATAGATGCCACCCTTATTTTATTATTATTATTTTTAAAAAACGGGGACACAGTAATCCACTCTCACCATCAGATGTGTAATACCACTTTAGGTCTAGGGCCCAAAAATCAGGCTAACCTATGATTAAGGTGGATCACATTAAATAAAAGAGTTTGAAGGAGAGAGAAGTCCACCCTTAATTTTTTTAGGGCCACTCTGTTGATTATATGAAATCCACTCCAAATATCAGATGAAGCACCGAAGTTTAGGTTTGGGACCCAAACATCAAGTCCATTTGAGATTTAAGTGGGCCACAATAAAGAAAATAATTTGAAGGATGAGTGTGATCCTATACACTATTTCAGATTGTGTAGTACACTTGAATTACAGATGGGGCTGAATTTTGGGCCCTAGGCCTAACATATAATGAACCACCCAATGGTCGGAGTAGATTTCACATAAACTTCACAGTGCGACTGTTGACCCCTAGACCTGCATGTCCGTTAAGAAATCTAATCCCAAGGTGATCTAATGATATTTATTAAATTACTAAGTAGCTTATTGAAAAACCTTTCGAAAATAGTACTGGAATTTAAATTCTATATCAGGTAAGTAGTTCTATGTAGAACATCGAAGTTGTGATATTCTTTCAAATTACTAACAGCAATGGTTTCGTGGTGTAGTTGGTTATCACGTCAGTCTAACACACTGAAGGTCTCCGGTTCGAACCCGGGCGAAGCCAGATCATAACCTTTGATTTTGATCTTTTTGATATGATGATCCTGATTTCTAACCATTGATATTCATTAGATCCTGACCTTTGATTTTTATCTTTTTGATACGATGATACTGATTTCTGACAATTGATATTCATCCCGGATCAACAATAGCTGGGGACTCTCCGAAGAAACCCATACAAGACCAGGTGTTCCTACTCCTATTTAACCGATTGCTGTTGGGTCTATTTTCCTTTTTTATATTTTTGACAGGTCGATCCTATTCCTCTATTCCTTACCATTGATATTTATCCAGGACGCATAGAAAAAAGAAAAAAGAAAAAAAGAAAAAGAAAAAAAACAAACAAACAAGATCAAGTGGTCCTACTTGTGGACTCTCGGATTCACATGGAGGTGAATTATGCTTATGGGGGTGCTTGGGGTCATGTTTAGTTGAGGTTATAAAGAGATTATGTTTGATTGGAGTTGCCATTGCTCAATTAATCCGATTTCACGGTTGGTTAGACCCGTTAAAAATGTTATAATAGAGAATCCAAGGATTCCTTGCCCTAAGATGACTCTTTAACACGTGGTTTAAGATTTTGTGTAAGGAATCACAATTATAAAGAGGGAATGGGTTAGACACCCATTCCGCCCGTTCAAACACACGGTCTCTACCTCACAACATCTCACGAACTTTTGACAATTATAATTAATTCTTGTACACTAATGATGCAATGTTGTGTTAAATGTAATGTCTACGACAAGTTGTAGTGACAAGTTGTAGTTTTGGCTGGATAGATCTATCTTGACTGCTCACTTGCCGAAGCGATAAACCAACCAATCTAGGTTTTTGATGGACAAGATTCGATTAATTCGGTGAGTCGCAGAGCATATGTTTGAACTGATCGTGTGTTGAGTGTGGTGTATGTAAAAGAGTGAAATTATATATGTAATGTCGTGTGTGTGAAGGTGTTAGATGCAACATGTATGACAAGCTGTAGTTTTGGTTGGATAAATTCGCCTTAACTGCCCCACTTGTGGAAGTGATAAACCGATCAGTTCAAGTTTTTGATGGGCAAGGTCCAATTATGTTGGCAACCTGCATGACATACATTTGAACCGATCAGGTGCGCAATGTTATGAATGCAATGGAATGGATGTAGTAAACAAGAGGGGGTGAGAAGGGAATTGGTGTGGCATGATGCTTATGAAAAATGAATAAGGCTGATTGAAAGTTGGGTGGACAATAGTGTTGCAAAGGGTGGAGAGATGGAATGGCTAGGATAGCTAAGCGATTTAAGGAAAGGAAAATGTATCTTTCTGAATGTGGAGGATGATTGAAATGGGAAAGGGAGTGGGCTATTTATAGCTCCCAAGCCTGATTTCCTGGTAATTCCTGGCAAGTTTGGGGTTGAAAGCGTGCTTGGATGGCTGGGATTTGATATTACCTCATGACAAGATCTCAATGGATGGATTGGATGGCATGGGTTGTAATTTTGGGTGCAAGGGAGGGTCATTGGAGTCAATTCACTGTGTCACATGTTAGAGGTTGTAGAGGGAAGAAAGCCACATGGATGGAGCTCCTACCAAGACAAGATACTTGTCATGCGCCGGTTAGAAACGGGGTCTCATGCTTTGGCAGGTGAGCTCCCTTACACGTGTGTTGGCTCTGCTTCCGAGGATGTAGGTTGTTGTTTTGCTCCGGATTCTGAATGGGCTAGGCCACTTGGGCTTGGACAAGGGTAGGTATGGGCTTGTTTTGACAAAGTGAGTTAGTTGGGTAGGTTGGCTAGGTGAGTTGACCGTGAGTTACCTCGAAGATTTGATTGAGTTTTTCCTAGGGTTAGGTTTGGATTTAGTTTGAAGGTTAAGGTTTGGTGGAGTTAATTTGGTCCAGCTTTCGATCAACTCGCCAGCTCTAGGTGGGATGTTTATAGATGCCCCTCTTTGGCAGTGGTTGTTTCCAACTGAATGCCAAAGTGAGTGGACACCCCACCCTTCTTAGTCAGATTTGAATGTGGTATTTTTGTATCTGTGTTAGTTGATTGTTTGGAAATTGATAATTTACACATATCACGAGGGTTTAAGGAAAACATTGTGATTGTCCCTGCGATTTCTACAACATTATGGGTAACCAATCACAACATACGACTAACATAAGAAGAAATTAGTACATTAGAGCCCTTGCACATCCTACGACCTTACGAGGATACTGACTGGAGATAAAATGTCAATTGCTTCCCAGATCATCACAAGAGTACTTGTTTTTGCTCAATTGTCAAAGTCGTTAGCTACTTTATGTTGTTTGTAGCCTTATGAGAACTCATTGTAAGTGCTATGTTTTCTAGCTCCTATGATTGTCAAATTTTGTAGTGCCAAAACCTCTTGGAATCTGTATCTTATTTAGCTCGTCTTCAAGTTTAAGATGTTCCATTTTAATTCAAGTACAAGTTCAAGATGATCCATTTCAAGATTCAAACATCACGAGTATAAGAGTTCAAGTACAACATCAACTGATAGTTCAAGCTTCCAAAGCTTCATCTAAGTCAAGACAATATACTTTACTTTGGTACTCAAAGCTCAAGGTGAAATGCAACTCAAGTACCTCAAATTCAAGCTTCAAAGTGTTTCAAATTCAAACTTCAAAGTGTTACAAGTTTAAGCTTCAACATACTTCAAGATGTCAAGCTTCATGTACATAAAGATCAACTATCAACCAAAGCAAAAGATGTTTCAATGTTCAAACATCGCTTATAAGGTATGAATGACCTTAGATTGACCATAGGTTAGGTCATATTGATTGTATACTTAATTTGGGTCACTTTATAAGTATAGAAATTGTTTCTCGACTACTCTTAGCTTATGTTCGACTAGTCCTAGTACTGGCTCGACCAGTCCAAGGTTTGTTACTAATTATCAGGATCTATTGTTATAGCCTCGACTAGTCCTGGAGACTGCTCGACCAGTTGAGCTAACTCGACTCAAAGTCTAGCAACTAAATTGGGTCCCACACGACCAGTCGAGAGTAGGGCTCGACTGGTCGTGCAGGCCACACGACCAGTCGAACCTCCCACTCGACCAGTCGTGGAACTATTTTATCTTATCGCGCCCGAATTTTTAAAAGTTTGTTGTCCTTCGACCAGTTGAGCTTACCTCTGGGCCAGTTGAGTGAGCAGTTTCTGCACTTATAAATAGAGCACGATTTTTAAAATTTTTTTCATTTAATTCAACCACAATCAAGACATCACTCTGAGAGATAAGTTTGTGATATTTTAAAGCTATTTAGTGCTCATTTAATATTATCTTTAATTAGCTTTTTGCATTTGATTTTGAGTTCTACATTCCAATCTTATTTGAAGAAGGGATTGAAGTTTTTCCATTTCTTGGAATCAAAATCAAATCAAGCTAGCCCAAAGTGATTTAATCTAAAAATTATTTAGAACTTAGAACCTTTTCATAAGTGAGTGTGGACATTGAACATCTACATTGAACATTTACTCCGAATTGGTTCTGCCAGGCTTCATCAAAGGAGAATATCCGGATAAGTATTTTACATTTCTGTAAATCTTTTCTTTTGGTTTCTTTGAGATTGTGCCAGAAAAAATCTCTTTCTATTTTGGTTTATCTGAGGTGATCCAGAAAACTCAGACTGTGGGATTTTTGAATTGTGTAAGCCCACTTGAAAGACACAATTGTTAAGGTTTTAGGTGAACCTTGAAAAATCTATTTCATAGTGAATGTCGATATCCACTGTGTGAGGATATTAGGAGTGGAGTAGTTGTGCGGTTGTTTTTCTAAACAGTTGGTGTACACATAAGCAAACCACTATAATTTCTGGCCTTGTGGTGAATGATTGATTGTGACATTGTATGGATGTTGTAATTTCCTTTTTAAGCATTTGTGGAGAATATTGTAATTTCTTTTATGTAAGTGTGGGAATGTTGTAATAGCTTAGTTATTTTCTTTGCTATTTTATTTTTTATTCCTTTGTATCGGTTTAAGTTTTTGATACACAGACCATTCTAGGAATCGGGTTGTCCTACCATAAGCCATTGGTTTTTGGTGTAAGGTTGTCCTTAGAACAACATCTGTATCAACCTCTCAACACTTGTACATTTGAGGTTGTTATTCATTTATGCTTTGTGGGATTGTTTAATGCTATCTTTATTTATATTTGTTTAATTTCACATTTAATTTTTTAATTTGGCATAGTCCTATTCACCTCCCCTCCCCTTTAGGACTCTTAGCTCGGCCTTTTCAAGTGGTATCAAAGCCTAACAGCTCGCTTTATTTTTTGGATTAATTTCCTGAGCTAATCGATCTAAGCTTTTTAAGATGTCAAATTTTGATAGTCTTTCAGTCACTAGGCCTCCACCATTTGATGACTCCAATTATGACTATTGGAAAGCTAGAATGAAGATTTTCTTAAAATCCATGGATGAGAGCGTGTAGCAAGTCACAGTGGCCAATTTAACCCCTCCTACCTGTAACGCCCCGAATTTCGAGGGTCAAGCAAAGTTTCAACTCCCGAGATCCGTCGCATCACTTATGCAACATAGAAAATGATGATTAAATGTTGTTTGTATTAGTACATTAAACATGAATGGGATTATACTAAATCAACATATCATACTCCAGAGATGATTAAATTTAGCAAGCGGAAGACTGTGATAAATATATAAGGTGTATAAGTGGATATGAACCCCAGAGTATGATCATGTCACCAGGCTAAATAATTACATGTATAGTTCCAAAATTTACAAAATGAATAAGTGCAACATTCAACTAGTCTGTATCCCTGTAACCCCAGCGATGCAACTCCAGGTCTACATAGACCAGTCAGAGAGTTGCATGTAGGAGAACTCCTCGTCATCATCGTAGAAGACAGGCTCCAACTCGTAAGCCTCGCCATCATCTGAAACTAAAATAGGGTCTGTTAGTGTTTTAAAACACTGTCCTAGAGTGGGAGTGAGTGATCAACTCAGTGGAGTTATAAGGCAAAGCTTAACATGTTATCAATTCAGTCAAGCAGTAATGATAAAGCAATACAACAAGTATTCCTATGTACTCTGGTTAATGCAAGGATGATATGTATTAATGATGCATGCCCTCGCCTACACTCCCTCAGCGACATCGTCTCACGGTCAAGCATGTTAAACTCCCACTGTGCTTAACTCCCACGCCAAAGGCACATGCAATGCGGTGCATGGTCGTGTTAGTCAAGTTCTTAATTAAACCTATTCATACAGCATATTCGGAAAGCTAAGGTATCTCCCTTTATATCATTTACCCAAACAATTATCCATCTAGGGTCGTCACTCCTAGTTAATCACATACGATAGGCAGCTTATATGACAACATCACCCCTGATTTGATAGTAGTGGATAGGCAAGTTCAGGTCACTATGAAGAGGCTCGTCACCTTAGCGTAGGCCTAATTTATACTCGAGGTCACTACGGAAAGGCTTGTCACCTTAGCGTAGGTCAACAGCTCGAATACAGTGTCCCATACTACCGTATTTGGCTCATGAGTTTGGGTTGCTCACTGGTCACTACGGGGAGGCTCGTCACCCCAGCGTAGGCCGACAGCTCGACCATGATGTCCCATACCACCATGCCCGGCTCATGAGTCTTTGCGGATTGTGGTAACAAGGTTTAAACGGGCTTTTCATTGGTAAGTGGTACCTTAGATTCAAGCAGTAGCGTCCATACATGGTGAACATATATTAGGCTAATCGAATTACTTAACAAGCCCGAATGGTACGAGCACAGGTTAAATTAATCGACATGGAGCACATACACACTCCTCGTGGCCTAACCACTATCGATAATCACCGTACGGCTCGGATTCATCGAACGTATCTGTTGTGACGAAACTAATTCGGCCACTTGACTGGAAATCGTTACCGATTGCCTGGACTACGTAGTAGTCCCAAATGCACTTAAATGCAACAGGTAATCACATATGATAGTCATATCAGTATTGTACAAATAATTCAAACAATTCAACCACTTGAGCATTTTATGAAATACAGAATTAACATAGCATCATACATATGCATTTCATACCAAAATCACATAGTTAGATTTAAGTTACACGAAAGAATTTATGCATATTGTTAATGTCACGCCCCAAACTCAGAAACCAGGCTCACAAAATTCTCGATCGCCGAATCCAGCGCCGACAGCCTCCTTAGTACCCCATTCTCGGCTCCCGGCACCCGTACTCCAGGTTCCGATCCTGAGATGCTACAAGGAGGATTTTTAATCATCAATTTGATTTGTAATGAGCATAACCATAAGCATAACCCATGAACAATAACCACAAGAACACCATCACAAAATCCACTATGATAAAAAACTTTAAGTACAATACGTCTGAAGGGAAATACAATATAATGAAAGTAACAAAAACTTCAGAAGCTCGGCTGCACGCTCCAACTGCGGCGAGACTACGGCTGCGTCCTGGCATCACCTACACGCATCAATCATGCATAAGCTTATGGAAAGCTTAGAGGGTGGTGTAAGTGTGTGCACCATATAAGCGTGCTCAGAATGCAAGGTCAGAGTAATGTGAAATTGTGCTTATGAGTACATGAATGCAATCAGCCGTACCAAAGCTATGCGGTGCAGGATATGAATGCTATTGGCCATAACACAGCCATGCGATGTAGAATGCAAGTCAAGCATGTCAATCCACATCCATAAATCAATGCAACTCCTCACTAGAACATCAAATCAGTACGG
Organism: Magnolia changhungtana; assembly: GCA_030180095.1. Lineage (NCBI taxonomy): Eukaryota > Viridiplantae > Streptophyta > Magnoliopsida > Magnoliales > Magnoliaceae > Magnolia > Magnolia changhungtana. The sequence continues at coordinate 7,809,102 of JASAUF010000672.1, read as the reverse complement.
TTCTCGGTCTGGATAATTATCGGAGTTTAGTACACTCCAAATGGCACTGTCTCTCTCTTAGCCGCACAGTCCAAGTAAGCTTAAGAAACCTCACTATCCGCTTGGCCAATAGTCTGCCAATACCTATCTGGCATGCCGATAGCGGACCCATTCACGAGCTGGTCAAACTCAGCCTAGTATTGCTCCCTACCCTTGGGCGAGTAAGGCCACACCCCTTTCCAACCGACCATGACATAGTGAGAGACACGACCTCCTGGTATTTAGCCCTCGTGCGTCCATATATCCACTTGGTCTCGACGTTGGAGTCATCCTCTGGTACTATCGGGTTTAGGAATTTTCACTCAGGGACATCTATGGTGCCCCGATGTTAGAAACAGTATTTTCAGTATCCAATCCGACCATCCATGATGTATCTATGGAGGCTATGACCCTGATATCGTTAGGGTATACCGTAACCACAATAACACAATTGTAAGTGCATGAATCACACTACTAGTCATGCAATAGTCCTGTGTGTACGACGCGCTCATGTAGGGCAACTCCGCTTATCAGGGAGCCTATAAACAATCTGCCTGAGGGCATATGCTATAATCAGTCATTCCTCATATCAAGCATACATATGATGCATATGATCATGAATCATGGATCTATACTAAAGATGTTATATAGTGATGGAATCTGTACATAGCGAAAATGGGCCTAAACAGCCTACACATTACAAGTATGGGCCTATTAATGGGCCTTAGGGCGAGTGATAATGCGTACATTTAACCAACATCATCCTACAATGTGGACGTCAAACCATCATTGCTCCCAAGGCATAGCCGCCAAAACATCATTACATAAACCATGAAAGAATCACATATTACGATGGGCCTTATGTACATCCTGTTGGGCCTCGCCCCAAAGGCCTCCAATACATCAAATGGGCCTCAAATCATGGTCTCATATATATCAAAGTGGCCTTAGTGGGTCGGCCACAATTACATCAAGTTGGGCCTAATCACATGGGCTTTGCATACGTCACAATGGGCCTCATACAATTCAAGGTGGGCCTTGACAACGGGCCATAAATACATTATGATGGGCCTTAACAATGGGCCTTATACAAATCAAAGTGGGCCTCAATGGACGGCCCACAAATACACCAAGATGAGCCTTATCTCATGGCCATATATGTATCAAGGTGGGCCTCAACGGACGGCCCACAAACACACCAAGATAAGCCTTATCTCATGGCCTTAAAATAATCTCCAAAATGGTTGGACGGTTTGGATGAAACTCATGCATCATGGTGGATCCCATGGAAAGAATGGATGGCATAGATGAAGTACATACCCCGTGGTGGGGCCCACACTAAAGGAAGGTGTAGATTACAAAACATACATCAGTAGGTCCCATGTGGGGCCTACCATAATGTTTATTTTCCATCTAATCCACTGATAAGGTCACTCAGACCTGGGGGCTCATAGTAATGTTTATTTTCCACCTAACCTAGGCCCACTGTAATGTTTATTTTCCACCTAAACCTGGGCCCATTGTAATGTTTATTTATCATCCAACCTGTTGGTGAGGTCACACTAACCAGGGGCCCATCGTGTTGTTTATTTCCCATCCAACCCGTTGAGAAGGTCACATGGACCTTAATGGAGAGGAAAAACAAATTTCAAAATGATCCAAAACTCTTGTAGCCCCAAAAAGGGGTTTTCAATGGTAGACGTCCAAGCATCATTGTTTACTACCGTTTGGGCCACTTGAGTTCCAGATAAGACTGATTTTTAGGGTGGCCCACTTCCTTTAGGGGGCCATCAAGATGCACGGTGTTGATGTTCCTAACACATCATGGTGGGGCCCACGGCTGGGACCCGTGGTCCAGCCCAGTTCATCCGTCAAGTCAGCACGCAAGCGTTGCTGCGTGCGTTCTGCAGCAGAAGTGTCAGCTGCTGCACCCTCTCTTTTTCTTTTTTTTTTCTTTTTTTTTTTTTTTTAAATAAGAATTTTTTTAAGGAATTCCCTAGGTAGGGCCTGCATCAGGGAAATCGGACCCGGCCATTGGTTTTCATGGCTCCATATAAACCTATCAAGCCCAATATTGGGTATATTTCGATGTACAAAAGTATCCAAGTGTATTTCAACGGTAAAAATATTATTCTCAATGCTATGGACCGCCAGGAAATCAGATTGAGTTTATTTTTGGTTCAATGCCTAAAATAATCTGAGGAAAAGGATGGACGGCTTGGATCAAGTACATACATCAAGGTGGGGCTTGTATGAGTGGCCCACAATTTCTTTCTTTTCTTTTCTCTTTTTTTTTTGTTAGCTCATTAGTACACTCCATGTCGGTACACGCACGTCCAGCGTCCAGAGACGCTGGATGGCATGGATAAATAGGGACATCATGGTGGGTCCCACATGCACGTGGCCCACTTGTATGAACCACCTGATATTTATGTTTTCCTTCCATCCGAACCTGCTAATGGGCTGGATGGCGTAGATCCAACACATGCATCCGATGGGTCTCACATGAAACATGTGATTCATGGTAGGCCACACTCACCCCTTCATCATCATCACCATTCAAAGGAAGAGAGAGAGAGAGAGAGAGAGAGAGAGAGAGAGAGAGAGAGAGAGAGAGAGGAGGGACCCCGCCACTATGGGCCCTCCATTTCTTATATTACATACATCATTTTGGGTCCAACATCAAGTGGTCCTAAAGTTGAAATCAATGATAGATCACCCACCTCTAGGCCTCCTTCTTGCTCCCGTAGCTTCCTTAGCTCATTGCCTTCCAGTTTGATGGTGGTTGATGATGAATGAACGGTTGAGATGTGAGATGAGAGAGTAGGGAAAGTGGGCCAAACTTGTTGTTTGGGAGGAAGAGGAGCTTGGACGTGGGATGGTGTGTTGCTTGGGAAGTGAAGAGAAGAAATGAGAGAGAGAAAGAGAAGTAGTGGCTTAAGGGATGGGGTGATGTGGTGGTTGTAAGGAAAGGGTGGTGATGGGAGGTATGGTTGTGGTTGAAAATGGGGAAAAAGAGGAATGGTGAGGGGAGAGAGAGAGAGTTGACTTTTAAAAAAGTAGGGATGGGTTGTTGTACTTGGAGTATGACTTGTACTTGACATTGATTGATGAAAAATATTGTAGAGATTCCCTCGATATTTGTAACGCGCGGTGTTTCTTTAGAACGAACGCTGGCCCACATCTCCTAGCCTGGGTATCGGTTCAGTGCATAAGTCACAATGTTAGAACCACGACGATGATGCGGTCGCTAAGGTACAAGTTTCGTTTCGAGCCGACTTCAACATGCAGGTCTCGGCTTAGGATCGTGCACAAATGTCGGATACGGGTCGAGGATTGCCGGAATTCGACCGAAAGGACCGCGGAAGCCAACGGAATAGTACGAACTAGGATATGGGTCTTACAGTTAAGGTGGTTGAGAATCTTATCTCGACACCCTTATAAAGTACAATTCATCAAACACTTAGGCTTACATTTCAACATACATGTAATAAATTAGTGATAACATATATTATGACAAATCGTTTCACAAAGGAGTTGTCACATATACAACATTCACATATTCTCAATTAATAAGCATGGTAAGCACAAATCATAATTTCATATTCATTCGGACATTTCAACAAACACATGGAATGCATTATGTTCAACATAGTTCATATATATGTGTAATACACGGAAAACATCATATCTAAGTATATGTGACAACAATCAAGTCAGCCATAAATCACTAACTGACATTGAAAGCCTAAAAAATCATAACCTAAGCGTTTATAGTTTGCGCCTTTCGTCGGTACGTTGATTACGAACTCGGTTTGTACACAACGCCTTTATTTACGGCACAACGACTACCTATAGCATGAAATAGGTTATCTATTTCACCGATTTACTTATTTGGATACCTAAAACAGATTACGGTTAGGATTCCTTACCCAAAAATGGAGTTGAAATCGCCGGTATAGCGACACGGAAGAGGGGATTCAACACGTGGGGTGGCGAGAATGAATCCCAGCAACAAACCATAACTCTCTCTCACTTCTCCGCACTTTCTCCTTCTCTTTTTTCTCTTCTCTCTCTTAGGGTTTAGGAAATTCATATGGAATGAGAGAGAGGTGGGTTTAGGGTCTTATATAAGCCCATAAGTGATGTCAATGGCCCTTGGGCCATTGTATACTTAGGTTATAGCCAAAAGTCGTCTGTTTCGGGCCAACGGAGCTCATCTAGATGTCCATTGCCTGCTTACGGTTTGGAAAAAGTTCCCTGACAATGGATCTATGTCAGGTTAAGATTTCGGTCTGATCGGATTAGTGGATCGACCGTGGAGGACCAGTTTCAGTACAACAGTCATCGTCACTCGATCAGGGCCACAAGTACACTGACATGTGTAGGAAAATTTTTCTGATCTAAGGGTGTAGTTGGATCAGAATCTGACGGTCTGAAACCTTAAATTTGGTCTGCAAGCGAACGACCCAATTCACTTAAATCTGAGTTCATTTTCTAAAGATATTCGCGTTTCTCACACACTTTACTCAGGGCAGTAGTTGTGCATTTCTGGGTACTATTCGGGCTTGATTCCCGCAATGGTTGTCAAGCCCAGTAAGGTGGTCATAACCGTATAGTTTCGTGGTCATCAGACTTTAGACGTGTGGTCCAGGTTCGATACGGAGTTTTAATGTGCTTCCGAGAGCAACTGGATTTTAAGACTGATCCTAGGTTTTTAGGTAAGGTTAAGTTAGCAATTCTATTAGTTTTGGGTCTTGCAGTTCGTATAGAAAGTAGTTTAAGTTAATCAACCGATTAATTTAGTTTAACACTTAATTAATTTTTTGCCTAATTTCTACAGAATTCAATCCTTAGTAATTTCTGCCTGAAGTGGTACTCGGGTCTTTGTACAGATTTTTTTGAGACGTTACACTACCACTAAAGTAACTGGTACCGACGAATCTAAAACTGTAAAAGTCTCACCTTACTTTTCTTGGACCACTCTTCAGAAAAGTGAGAGTAGTGCCAATGTAAAGGCTTTAAATGCTATAACTTACTCACTATCACCAGATGAATCCAAAAGAATTATATCTTGTGATATTGTAAAGTAAGCCTGGGATATTTTAGAAATGACACATAAGGGAACAACAATTGTCAAAAATTTATAGTCCAAATCCTCACAACCAAATTTGAGGAAATACGTATGGAAGAAAGTGAAACTTTCATGGACTTCTATACAAGATTGAATGACATTGTCAACTCTATGTGGGGTTTCAGTGATAGAATCTCAGAAAGTAAAGTCTGTGTAAAGATACTGCGCTCATTGCCTGAACGGTTCAATTCAAAGGTGACCGCGATCCAAGAACTTCGTGATACGAATAACATGAGGGTAGAAGAATTGGTTGGTTCCTTACAGACCTATGAGTTAAACTTTAAAGCTCCTAAAGGTAAATCCATCACCCTTAAATCTTCTAAAAATATTTCTCAAGAAAATAACAATTCTGATTTAGAAAATTCTGAAGATGATATGGCCCTTTTAGCCAAAAAGTTTTATAAGATCTTCAAAAGTAAAAAGAGGGTTGATTTGCAAAAACCTAATGGAAAGAAAAGATTTAGATCTAAAACTTGAAAATCTTTAAAAGACAGTCAATGTTACAACTGCCATGAATATGGGCATCTAGCAAACAAATGTCCTAAAAAGGACAAACCGAAAAAGAAAGGTATGTTGGCTACATGGGATTAATCTTCCTGCTCTGAAGCTTCTTCTGAGTCAGAAGATTTTGAAACTGAGTCGGGTAGTGATGTTAAAGCCCTAATGACTTTAGCCAAGTTCACTTTTTCAGATAATGATGATTCAACCAATGAAGAAAATCTGAATAGTTACCATGAAAATGAAGAAGATCTTCAAGATGCTTATAATGTCCTATACAAGGAAAGTTGTAAAATTGCAATAAAACTAAAACTTCAGAAAGAAAAGTTTTCAAAATTAAAAGAAAATTTTGATAATCTAGTCTTAAAAAATCACACATTTCAGATTGCTTTGAAAAAACTAAGTGCGACTTAGATTTTAAAACCTCCTTAGTTAAAAATCTAAAATTTGAAAATAAAAAACTAAAACTAGAAGTCTCTTCACTTTTAAGTTTAAAAGACACATGGAAGTATGCCTAAGGTAATCCTAAGTTAGAAAAACTCTTATCCGGATACAGAAAATGTGGCGATCGATCTGGATTGGGCTACAACAATAGCATTCCTCCCAAACGTAAGAATACTCCACCTAAATTTGTGAAAGGGGAATCTTCTAACTCAAAAGGGAAAAGTCTGAATCAAAACTATTCTAAAAATGCTAAGACTTTTCAAACCTTAAAACTTAAAAGAAATCAAATCAACTATAAAAATCAGAATTGTAATCCTTTAGCTGAGAAAATTATTGATTTACTTAAGAAGCTCTTAAAATCTAACTCAGTGGATCGGTCATATAACAACTACAAACATAAGAAGACCAACTATACTCCTAAACCCAAAACTATAATGAAATGGGTCCTTAAGGTTACTTATTTGGTTGCCCACACCACTTTCAAAGCTTCGAGCCATTCAAAGTGGTACTTAGATAGTGGATGCTCCAGACATATGATAGGTGACAAAGGTCTGTTCACCAATTTTAAAGACATGACTGATGGTTCAATCACATTCGGTGATGGTAGCAACTGCAGAATTATTGGCTAAGGTATGGTTCAGCTCTTTAACCTCATTCCATTTAAGAATGTTTTATATGTAGAAGGGTTAAAACATAATTTATTAAGTATCTCTCAAATATGCAATAATAATCATAGTATAAAATTTACTAACCAAGGATGTGAAATTTTAAATAAAAATGGTTCTGTAATATTAACTGGTTGCAGAACTTCTGAAAGCTGATATATTGTTTGTGATTTAAGTTCATCTAATCTATCATGCTATATGGTCCATACTGATGAAACAGAATTATGGCATAAACGCCTCGGACATGTATACTACCGTAACTTGTATAGATTGAGCAAAAGAGAGTTTATAAGCGGCTTACCTAAAATACAGAAAATAGATAAAATATGTGACGAATGCCAGATTGGCAAATAAACTAGGAGTACTCACAAAAAGGTGAACTCCAATGCCACATCTAAACTGCTCGAACTTCTCCACATGGATCTCATTGGACCAATTAGAATGGAGAGTCGAGGTGGCAAGAAGTACATTCTGGTAATTGTTGATGACTTTACCAGGTACACTTGGGTAATCTTCTTGAGAGAAAAATCAGAAACTCTTGATGAATAAAGAGGGTACTTAAACGTATCCAAACGGAAAAAGAATCACAGGTTTCTAAGATCCGTAGTGATCATGGTTCAGAATTTGAAAATAGCGGTTTTGAGAAATTTTACAGTGATCAGGGAATATCACATGAATTTTCTGCACCCAAAACACTACAACAAAATGGTATAATAGAAAGGAAAAATAGAGTGCTTCAAGAAATGACAAATATAATGCTAAATAGTATGAAGCTTCCTAAAAATCTTTAGAAATAGTGTGATGTTGTAAAGTAAGCCTGGGATAGTGTAATCTTTAGAAATATAATGAAAAATATAATGTTAAATAGTGTGATGTTGTAAAGTAAGCCTGGGATATTTTAGAAATGACACACGAGGGAACAACAATTGTCAAAAAATTTATAGTCCAAATCCTCATAACCAAATTTGAGGAAATACATATGGAAGAAAGTGAAACTTTCATGGACTTTTATACAAGATTGAATGACATTGTCAACTCTATGTGGAGTTTCGGTGATAGAATCTCAGAAAGTAAAGTCTGTGCAAAGATACTGCGCTCATTGCCTGAACGGTTCAATTCAAAGGTGATCGCGATCCAAGAACTTCGTGATATGAATAACATGAGGGTAGAAGAATTGGTTGGTTCCTTACAGACCTATGAGTTAAACTTTAAAGCTCCTAAAGGTAAATCCATCACCCTTAAATTTTCTAAAAATATTTCTCAAGAAAATAACAATTCTGATTTAGAAAATTCTGAAGATGATATGGCCCTTTTAGCCAAAAAGTTTTATAAGATTTTCAAAAGTAAAAAGAGGGTTGATTTGCAAAAACCTAATGAAAAGAAAAGATTTAGATCTAAAACTTGAAAATCTTTAAAAGACAGTTAATGTTACAACTGCCATGAATATGGGCATCTAGCGAACAAATGTCCTAAAAAGGACAAACCGAAAAAGAAAGGTATGTTGGCTACATGGGATGAATCTTCCTGCTCTGAAACTTCTTCTAAGTCAGAAGATTCTGAAACTGAGTCAGGTAGTGATGTTAAAGCCCTAATGACTCTAGCCAAGTTCACTTTTTCAGATAATGATGATTCAACCAGTGAAGAAAATCTAAATAGTGACCATGAAAATGAAGAAGATCTTCAAGATGCTTATAATGCTCTATACAAGGAAAGTTGTAAAATTGCAATAAAACTAAAACTTCAAAAAGAAAAGTTTTCAAAATTAAAAGAAAATTTTGATAATCTAGTCTTGAAAAATCACACATTTCAGATTGTTTTGAAAAAACTAAATGTGACTTAGATTTTAAAACCTCCTTAGTTGAAAATCTAAATTTTGAAAATGAAAAACTAAAACTAGAAGTCTCTTCACTTTTAAGTTTAAAAGACACATGAAAGTATGCCTAAGGTGATCCTAAGTTAGAAAAACTCTTATCTGGATATAGAAAATGTGGTGATCGATTTGGATTGGGCTATGATAATAGTATTCCTCCCAAACGTAAGAATACTCCACCTAAATTTATGAAAGGGGAGTCTTCTAACTCAAAAGGGAAAAGTTTGAATCAAAACTATTCTAAAAATGCTAAGACTTTTCAAACCTTAAAACCTAAAAGAAATCAAATCAACTATAAAAATCAGAATCGTAATCCTTTAGCTGAGAAAATGATTGATTTACTTAAGAAGCTCTTAAAATCTAACTCAGTGGGTCGGTCATATAACAACTACAAACATAAGAAGACCAACTATACTCCTAAACCCAAAACTATAATGAAATGGGTCCTTAAGGTTACTTGTTTGGTTGCCCAC